>VDFB02265263.1:87383-112392 GCA_007258455.2 Sequoia sempervirens
ATTTGAAAGCTTCTATTTGAGCCCTTCTTGCTCACTATCTGGAGGAAAAGACAATATGGAGGCCGGTTGGGAGCTTACCTAAGCTCAAACACCAGGATGAGCAGAGTTGTGTCATTTAAAAAGCTTCCTGTTAAGCTTCATTAACCTCCCATGGCGGCTGTAAACAAGCAGAATAACCATAGAGAAAAATGCAACAGAGAAAGTCCATCAAAGTCTGTTCATGGCCGCGACCTGTAAGTCAAGAAGTGGCCTCTAAGTCAAAAGATGCGAGCTTATGTCAAGCAAAAAACATTTACTTGAGATCTTGTGATGTCTTCATGAAGAGAAATGTCAAAAAGTGCCTGAGAACTCGTGGGAAGACATCATTTTTCCTGTGTTTGCTCAAACCCTGGCGACAGAGCATCATTTTCCAAATTCTTCCAAGCAACCAAATGATGGTGTTTTTCCATTATTCGGGTATTATCATTAGGGTTTGACCCTATTCTTTGCATTTCGATGGGATATTTTATCCTTTCTTTTAAAATCAACACATGAAATGTGATGGGGCCGAACTTGTATTCTCCCTTAGGCATTTCATGCCTTGTAAACTTTCCCATTTTAAAAGCTTTGCTAAGTCTTCACTATGTCATGTGTTATCATTTAGGAATTTTATGCCTTATGTTATTTTGACTTATGCTAGGTGTGCAATACAATGTGTTGCCATGAGACCCTCAAGTGATGCCTTGTTTTACCAACATCATGTGACTTGAAATATTATTTCCAAGAGTCTTGGAGGTCGGCCTTATTAGCCAAGTAATATCGATACCATCTGCCTTTGCAAACCATGTGTTTATGACATGTGTGGGAAGAATGCAAAATATGGGTGGTAAGTTGATAGTCAAAGTACCTTTGAAGATTTTGAAAGCTTTTGCCATAGCATTTGATGTTACATTTTATTCCATGTCTGAAAATATCATGTAAGTGATTTTAAAATCACTTTTATTGTGCCTTTTAACGCTAATGTAACACAAAAAAATGGTGGGGCCCTTTGATTTATTCTCAATTGTAAAGTGTTTTACTAAGTGGTGTTTTATAAATCACTTAACAAAATCACTATCTTTAATGCTTTAAAAGGCCATGTGTTTTCAAAAACACACATATTGCATGATGGAGAATGTGGTCAAGTGTTGAAATAGGACCAATGATGATTTGCAGAGGTGTGGGAAGTGTGTGATGCTGTTTGGACTATTTTTAGTGGGAATGAGGCCAGCTAGAGGTATTTTTGTTACACTTTTGGGATGGCTATTGGCTTAGCTTGTTTTTTCTCCATGTAGAGAGCATTTTAGAGACTTCTAGAAGGTTCTTTTGGGGCCATTTCTGTTTTATTCGAGGATAATCTTCTAGAAGAACATGTGTTGGGGGTTTTGGTGGGTGTTGGTTAAGTATGTTCATTTTTGAACATTTTGGGAGTTCTTTCTTTTTTAGCAGGAGGATAGCTACTCTCTTGGAGTTATTTTTCATGAAGCTACATTGTAACTCAGACAAACCTAATATACAGTAAGCACTTTGATTTAATAGATTGGAGCATTGTTACCTTTTCTCTTCATGTTTTGTGGTGTGTTATTAATGGTTGATCAGTCTGTTTTGTGAAAAGTCATTTTCCTTACAACTTGTCCCATGTTTCACGCATCCATTTGACATAAAATGTATGTTTATAGGTTATAAACTATGTTTTTTTAGTAGTGTTATTGATTGTGAAATTTGTCTTTTCCTTTTAAGAACACTGTTACAGACCTCTTTATAAATTATTGATGTGAACTGCATTGGATAGGGATTTGTGTGAGTTAGCTTTGAAATATTAATTTGAGTGTGCAAGGCTATTAGCAGGTCTAAATTGTTTGGTGTATCACTTTAGTTTCTTCCCAACATTAGGTTTATTTTATGCAACTCTTACCCTTATCTCATAAATTCAATAGTTAGGTGATATCAAACGGGGAAGCCGACCCACAATCCGGAGGTCTGCTTTCAAGCAAGTTACCCACAACCTGAAAGCATTCCAATGTTGGTCCAAATCTGCTAAGTGCAATTGGAAAAGCTTAGCAAACAGGGTGCAGATTTGGTGTCCTAACAACTACAAAACAAACACGTTTTGTAGGGGTTATCTTGTGAATCAAGTACAACTGGATTCAAGGATAAAAAAAATGACCAATGCGAATTCCATAGAACTAAAGGACATAAGAATAATAACTACATGAAACTGAAGAGCCTCATACAAGATCTAATTGATAAGGGAGAAGTTGAAATTGAACATCGTCTTGGAATATCAGGTAACAATGACTTGGGAATCTACAAGGATCCAATCCCCAACCATAATAAAGGAAATGAAAAAGGTAAAGTAAGACATTACAATAAAACCACATACTCCTATGACAATGTAGTAGGTGTTACTTTAGAAGATAATCACCAAATCTCAGTTGTAACTATAGTCGGTAAAGATCTTGAGTGTAATGTTACTACACAACGAAGAAAATTTACAATCCAGGGAGCACCACCGCAAGATAAATCTTTATCTAAGCCTCTGCAAGTTGAGTATAACCTTATTGACCATCTAAAAAAAGACTCCTACATATATTTCCATCCTTAAACTTCTCAAAATATCCCCATATCATAAAGAAGTTTTGGATAAAGCCTCAGTAGAGTCTTTTGTACCCAACGACATTGACACAGAGCAGTTTCAGCCCATGGTAGGGAACATTGCTTCTACCCATCATCTCGTCTTCTTTGAAAGAGATCTTCCATTGCATACATATCATAACCAAGATTTATACCTAGAAGTCTATATCCATAAACACAAAATCAAGAAAGTATTGATAGACGGTGGTGTGAGCTTGAACATTTGTACCTTAAAGCTTGTACAATAGTTAGGATATTATAATGAGGTTATTCAAAAGCATAAAAGCATTACTATTAGAGCCTATGATGACAATGAGAGATTTTGGGGGCACTGTCATACTTCCTATTCAAGTGGGACCAACACTAGCATAAATAACTTGTCAAGTATTGGATCTTGAGCTACCATATAACCTTCTCTTGGGAATCCCTTAGATTCATGCAATGTAAGATATCCCTTTTTCCTATCATTAATGCTTGAAATTTCCCTATAATGACAAAGAAGTCACCATTTATGTTGATCCATAACCTTTCCATTATTGTTAGAACTTAGAAGAGAAATACACAAAAATATTCCAAGTTCCTAGCAATGATATCTATTTTCACTCATTTGAATATGCTGATCTAGCATCATTAGCCTCATAATCACAAGCCTCATCATCCATTACTCCATCATCCTTAGAAAACCTACCTAAATCTGATCTCAAGATCTAAATACTAGACAATGGCACATGAAACAATCCCTTCATATTGGAAAACTTCCGCTATCACCAAGATCATATGGAAAACCACAAGAAATTAAGGAATTTCATGCTACTACCATTGAATGAAAACCCACATTCTTCTCTAAATGGAGAGATTTGAGCAAGGAAATCATAGAAGAAGATATTTTTACTTGGTTATACAAGGAAGAAGAAGAGGAAGAGCTAGAACCTATCTCCTTTGATCACAACAATAAGGGTTTTCAACTTGTTAAAAGCATGGGATTCAAAAGAAAAGGTGGCCTTGTTGTAAATGAATAAGGTATGAAAGAATTGATTATCCTTGAGAAGTGTAAGAAGAATCTAGGAATAGGATATGGTTCATTGGAAAATGTTACTCCTGATACTGGAAGTAGGATTTGTGAGGAAGGTCCTTCCTCTCTTGTGGTTAAGACATCTAATGATGATGATTCCATCGAAGACTCTTTCATGTACATCAATGAACTATTCAAGAATGCTTTCGTTAATACTATCACTACCCTATCATTTGACCAACCATCTAAGAAACATGAACTTCAACTTGTCTATCCTCAATTAATTGACTGGGACCAACAATGAGTGCCAGTTTTAGATGTATTCCAAAATGACGAAGCTATTGCTAAGTTTATGGGACTAAGAGATGGTATACAACCTAAGGATCATAAGGGAGGTTTTGACATAGAACTTGGTGAAGACACATACTTTGGAGGAGATATTGGGTCCTTCAATTGCAAAAGTAAAAATTTTAAAATAAAAAAGAGATCCCCAAGTGAAAACCATAATATGGCGCTATCGGATTGAGGAAATTTAAAAATAATGGACCTATCTAAAGGTGAAAACCTCTTTGAGGTGCTCAAATATGGAGGATTCAATCTCCTCGACATTGTTTAACACCAAGAGGGATTAGTAGTACTAGAAGAAGAATCTGAGTAGATAAATGTGGGAACATCAGATGCACCTAGAATCACCTTCTATGCAACTTCTTTGGAGCTTGAAGAGAAACAAAATTTCACAACTTTCTTAAGTAACCATACAATCAACTTTGCTTGGTCCTACGCTAACATGCTTGGATTGGAACCAAACCTAGTAGTTCATCACTTGACAATCTTTCCTAGAGAAAAATTGGTAAAGTAGAAGTTTCGCAAGATGCATTCACAAATAGCAATTTTGGTTAAGGTGGAGCTAAAAAAACTTCTAGAAATTGGTTTCATTAGACCGATTGATTATCCTGAGTGGGTATCAAACCTTGTACCTATTTCTAAGCCCATTGGGGGCATAAGGATTTGTATTGACTTTAGAGATCTCAAAAAAGCTCGTCTGAAGGATGACTTCCCCTTGTTGAATATAGATATCATAGTGGATTTAACAATAGGTCACGAAATGATTTCCTTCATGGATGGTTTTTCGGGATACAATCAAATCAAAATAGCACTAGAAGAGCAACATAAGACAATATTCACTTGTCCCTAGGGGACTTATTGCTAGAATGTTATGCCGTTTAGGCTTAAGAATGCAGGAGCCACCTACCAGAGGGCGATGACCGCTATATTTCATGATATATTTCACATCACCATGGAAGATTATGTATATGATCTTCTAGAAAAATCCCTAAAAAGACAAGCTCACTTGGATATCCTGGCACACATATTTGATAGGTTAGAAGAGTATAGTCTATGCCTCAATCTAAAGAAGTGTGTTTTTGGTGTCACATCAGGGAAGCTCCTATGATACACTATATCCCGAAGAGGTATAGAAGTGGATCTTGCTAAGGTTAAGGCCACCATGGAAATGCCTCCACCAAGGACTTTGAAACAATTGTGGAGCCTTCAAGGTAAGCTACAGTCCATCTAGAGATTTATAGCCTAGTTAGCTGATAAATTTCATCCTTTCACACATCTGTACTCCACAAGGATGTTTCCTTTAAGTGGGATGAGAAGTGCCAATAATATTTAAAAAAAATTAAAGATTATTTGTCATCACCACCTATTTTGATGCCTTCTCTACCAGACAAACCACTAATCCTCTATATATCAACAACATCAACAACCTTAGGCACCTTGTTGGCACAACATGATGAGAACAGTAAAGAAAGAGTGGTGTACTATATTAGTCATACATTGGTGGGCTATGAACTGAACTACACACTTGTAGAGCGGGCTTGTTTATCCATTGTCTTTGAATCATAGAAGATTATACATTACATGCTTAACCAACAAATCAAACTCATCTCTAAGGTAGACCCTTTGAAATATCTTTTGGCTAAGGTAGCTCTAACTGACTGAATGACGAAGTGGGTCATGATCCTTATGAAATTTGACATATAATATGTTGACAATAAAAGCAATTACGGGACACGTGATAGCATACCAGTTGGTCAAATCATCTCTTGATGACCCCCGCCCTTTGATATCAAAATTCTTCGATGAAGGAATCCTTGTGGCGACTTAAGTAAGTCGATGGAAATTATACTTTGACAAATCTCACACCCAACATGGATCAGGAGCTAGCATTCTCTTTGTTACACCTCAAGGAGATAGTATACCCAAAGCATATAGGATCACCTTTCCTTGTACTAATAATATAATAGAGTACAAAGCACTGTTCATTGGATTAGTACTGATAGTTGAATGGTAGATCAAGGAGCTACAAGTCTATGGAGATTCACAATTAGTAATCAAAAAAGTTAGTGACAAATATCAAATTAAGGACGATAAATTACTTTCTTACAAAAGAATGGTAGACAATTTCAAGTAGTACTTCCTAGTCATTCTCTTTGAGTGAATACCAAGAATGAATAATCGAGTTGTTGATGCTATGACTACTATTCACTCTCTTCTGGACATACTACATAACAGTCCTAAATATGATTTTCTTATGGAATAGTTGTGTATACCCACATTTGATGTCCCGAGGTCAGAACTTGTGTGTGATGTGTTTGGTCCCACCTCACCCTAGTATCAAGATATCTATGACTATCTTCAATATGGAACCATACTTCCTAACCTTAATAGCAACCAAAAGAAAACCTTTATCAGAAAAACCTCACGCTTTACCATCCTTGGCAATACATTGTATTGACGAAGTCTTGATGGAACATTGCTAAGATGTCTTAACCCTGAAGAGGCATTGACCACCGTATAGAAGGTACATGAAGGTATCTATGGGTCTCATTCTAGCGGACCTAATATAGTTAAGAAGCTACTAAGGACTAAATACTAGTAGCTCTTGATGGAAAAAGAAGCTAATCAGTTTGCTAAGAAATGACTTTAGTGCCAACAACACAGTGACCTTATTCATTCACTAGTACAAGAATTACACCCAGTAACTACACCATGACCCTTGCCACATTGGGGAATCGATCTTGTTGGTTGTTTCTAATTCCTAACCAGATCTCACAAATAACCTATGGATTTTCCATTTCCAATGGTTAGTTATTTGGAGGGATTGACCAATGAACAAGTGAAATTTAAAACAACTTTCCTACACTTTGGGCTCTGTAAAACCTAGGAGGGTGGTATCTAACAATGTATTTTAAGACCTCATGTTCCAAAATATATGGTACATTGTAAAAAACATATATGTTCTCACCTATTTAGCTTGATAAATGTGAAAAATAGAAATATTGGGAAAAATCCTTTAAGCTTTCAACAATTTAAAGTGAGAGAACATGAAACCTTACATGAAACTTCTAAGAATAAGCATAACTAAAATGAAATTTTGTAAATGTTCTTTAATTGAGTGACCTTATAGCTACAACTTAAACACAAATGCATGATTAGTGCCTTACCCTAGGTTATGGAGTCAAAACTAATGCAATTGGAATTACACAATAGTATTTCACCTAAGCATTATAGGGCATCACAATAATGCATTACACTATCATACTCAAAACTCTTAATAAACTCTACTTATCAAATCCTTGCATACATTCACACAAACTTATATCTCCATTAAAGAATTTAACTAGTTCTTTGAACCAGAGCATTAAAAAAAACATACATCTAGAGGAAAGACAATTGAGACAAAATTGAATGATATTTGATCAATTAATTCATAATATTTGAAAGATATATAGTAAGAGACAATTAGCTTCAAAATTGTGCCATTGTATTTAGAAAATGATACTACTACTATACAAATCCTGCAACTTATAAAAACTAAGACTTAATAACCTAAAGCAAGACTCAAATCAATTCTTTGTGTGTTCAATTACAAAAATCTCCAAAAGGTCTATGTAAATGGCCTTGGATTCCATTTTATAAGACAAGGGAGAAACAAGCCTCAGGCCAAGTACACATGTCACATTTTCATTTGACATTATATATTACTATGTGCAGCGTGTTTTCCTACTCCTAAGTGATGAAAACCAAAATAAATGCAAAAGAGAGAACCACAAAGAAACACTTCAAGATTAGCCTAGTTGAACTTGAACAAAACAAAGAAAAATGGAATAAGTTACTTTGTCCAAGTTGATCTATTGGTTGGCCTTGTTGATAGCTTGATATGTGTGCTCCTAGATCAATTTCGACAACATAACGGCTTGATTTTGCTTGATTTGGATGCAAGGATGGATGAAAATGGCTATGGATGCAAGGGTTTGGCTATGGAGATGGTGTGAAAGCTTGAGAATGATTAGGGTTGCTAGAGAATGAGAGAGCTTGGTAGAGAGTGTGGTTAGAATGCCTTGTGAGTGTGTGTGTGAGAAGAATGCAAGAAGGAGAGGAACAAAATGGCTAAGTGTTAGCCATTTAACCTAGGAAGATCAAATGGATGGTGGAGATTTAAAGAGGGCAAAAGATCAAGGGCTAAGATGAAGAGTTGACTAAAGGAATTAAAAATTCCTTAGAAACCTTGGATGAATAAAATGGAATTTAAAATTCGATTGGGAAGGACATGGGGATTGTAAATGGAATTAAAAATTCCATGATAGGACCTTGGGAAGACAAAAAGGAATTAAAAATTCCTTGGGAGGGGAGATTTGACTAAAGGGTTGATTAGACTAGCTAATCAATGATTAGAGGACAATTAGGTGGCTAATGAATATTAGGAACCAACTTGCAAAATTTGGAGGATGTGACACATAGGAAGACCTTGGGAAGACAAAAAAGGAATTAAAAATTCCTTGGGGGATGGGGAGAGTTGAACAAAGGGGGTGATTAGACAAGTTAATGAAGGATTATAGGAGGGTTAGGTGGCTAATGAATATTAGGAGCCAACTTACAAAAGTTGGAGGATGTGACACATCCTAATCCAGGTGGCTAATGAAGATTAGGAGCCAACTTGCAAAGTTGGAGGATGTGACACATCCTAATGATGGGATTAGGAGGTGGATTAGGATTAGGTGAAGACTATGGGAGATAGGGAATTAAATAAATGGATTATTTATTTAATTTATTGAAGGAAAAGAATAAAGGGTAAGGTATTTAATTATTCAATTAAATACCTTAGGGATTTAGAGGAATTTAAGTGTATTAGTTAAATAATAGCAATATTACTTAATTAATGCAAATAAGAGGATATTTAGATGAAAAGGGATAAATTTGGACAAATGTAAGTGTCCAAATTTAGGTGTTTACATTTTGACCCTCTTTGAGATGGTGCTACGAAGTAGCATCATTTCAAAGAAGATGATTAGATTGGGAAAGATGCCCCAATCATTCAAAGAAGTGACTAGGAAGAAAGATGATGGGGTGAAGATGAAGATTAGGGATTGAGGATGCCCCCTCGAGAGGACATGCGGGTTCAAGAGAACACAGGTGTTCTCTTGAAATGGATGAGATGATGAAAGGGAAGATGGGGAAGATGATGTAAAGTGATGGATATAATAGAGGATGGTAAAAAGAAGAGAGAAAAGCAGGCACAAATGGATTTAAGGACAAAGGTGATGTTGCGCCAATCAAGCTACAAGCCAAAATGGATTGATAATGGATGGAGTGTTGTGAATGATATATCCCAAAACAACATAAAAGATAGGGAAGGATACATCCCAATGATGATGATGAAAGTGTTGTTGATGAGGGAAGGATACAACCCAAAACAACACCAAAGGATAGGGAAGGATACATCTTGAGGATGATGATGAGAGTGTTGTTGATGAGGGAAGGCTAAATCCCAAAACAACACAAAAGAATAGGGAAGGATACATCCTGATGATGACGACGATGACGATGATTGGATCAAGGCTTGTAGCATGGCTGGGAACAAGACCAAGGATGTGGTTAGATGATTTATGCTAGATTGAATGGATGAGGATTGGATTGAGATGTGAGATGGATGAAAATAATGAAAACGATGGAGGAAAATATGCTTAGAATAACCAATCTATATTATTCTAAGAAGATTGAAGAGATGATGATATGATGAGGGTGCTTAGAATAACCAATCTATATTATTCTAAGAAGACTGAAAAGAGGATGAAATGACGAGGACTGATGAAAAGATGCTTAGAATAATCAATATATATTATTCTAAGAAGATTGAAGATATGATGAAATGATGAGGACAAAGAAAGTGAAGGGATGAAAATGGATAGGATAGAGAGATGAGGAAAGTGATGAAGGATGAATGGATAATAACCAAATCAAGCAGGATAATTATTATGTGTTATGCTGCCATGTAATGAGCACTAAGTTTGATATAGCATGAGATACTATGCACTAGGGTATGAAGAACCAAGGTGACTCCATATCACATGCATGGGACTGACACAACAAACAAGGAGGCTATCCCAGCACCCCAAAGTCACGATGACTTTGGTCAGGCCAGACATTGGGATAACCACAAGCACAAAGGATTCCCCAATGTAACACAAGACCACAAAGATCTTGGTGGGTACTACGCGGGACAACCAAGAAGACAAAAACAGACAAAAGATCAAGATATGCCCCTACGTTTACCAGTCAAAGCACATCATGATATGATGGATCAAGGTGACCACGACGAGGTGTGATAGGGAGATCAAATGATAAACAAAAAGCCAAAAGAATCAAAAGATCACAATCAATTTCAAACATCCTTTGCCACAAGATCAAAAGGTGGATGGGATTGATGTGGTTTGTTAGGAAGGATGCATCCTGTTAAGACCAAATATGGAGACTAAACTAGGTGATTGACATGACGTAGGACACTCAAAATTGATTGAATCCTCATGATACTAGTGGATATTGCTTGTTAAGAATCAGCTAGATAGGGACATGCTTGATGACACAACACAAGACAAGACACAAGACTGACACACCCTAAAGACCTAGGGGCTCGGGGCCTGATCAAAGATTAGCCTTTCCTACGTGAAAGTGCAGAGCCCTCGTAGTTTGATAAAATACCATGGGTAAAAGTAGAAAGAGGACAATGGAGACGATGATGGACAACAAAGAATGGACTGACAAAAGCCTCGAGGATGGACCAAATGATTGAACCTTCCTACGTGAAAGTGCAGGGGCAACATGGTTAGACAAAGAGCTAATGACTGAGCATGGATAAAGGATGATGAGATGACCATGATAAGTGGATAAAATGATGGAACTGATATGATGAGACAAGATAGACCTGGTGGATAAGATAAGATGATGGTGATTGCACCAAGCTCATGGATGGGATAGTTATCCAAATCATCAAAAGATGAAGTGGGAGGATGATATGATGGAGATATGAAGGATGAAAACTGATAGGATATTGGAAAGATGTGCAAAAGAAGTGGGAGTGATGATGATGAGATAGATGGAATTGGGTTGCATGAGGGGGTAGGCTATAGCTAGATACCAATGACAAGGGATTATGAGATGGGATGAATATAGAGATGAAGGGATGGATATATAAAGATAAGGAGATGGAAAGATGATAGGATGGATGGATAAATGGATACAAATTTGGATGGGGAAAAGATTACCGGATGGATAGAGGGATAAGAATGGGGAGATGGAAGGGATTGTTTGGATGGATAGGAAGATAATGACCGGGAGATGGAAAGGAATTCCACTATAGATGGACAGAAGGATAAGGATTTGGATGAGGAAAAGGTTACTGGATGGAGAGATGGAAAGGTAAGGATTTGGAAGATGGAGGGGATGACATGATGGATGGATGATGTCTCCAAGGACTATGTCACAAAGGAAGTAGATGTCCCCACTCTAGATATGTCATGTGTGATGAGGCAGGAGGGATGGAAGATGAGTGGATGGGAAGATAAAGGGTATAAATGGAGGAGTTGGGATAGGATGGGTGGATGAGGGAGGAAAATGGATGTAGATAGGATACATGGATAAGGAAGGGAGACTGATGGTAGCATGACAGGTGGATAGAGAAGGTAGATGGATGTGGATAAGGATTAGGATAGTGTATGGGTGAGGGGAATGTATGCCAAGAGGTGTCCAAAGCATGTATATATGTTTTCCCCTATCTATATCAAGATCACAAGGAGGATGGAGGGATTGGGATAAATGGGATATGACAGGCAGGATGCATAAGACAGGTGGGATGGAGGAGATGGATGAAGGGGATGCAGTTGCCCCCAAGTGTGGAAGTAAGCTGGATGGGGGATTTACACATGACACCTATTTGATAGGTTTTCATCATGGTACTTATCCAAGGCACTTGTTTTCCAAGTTTTCACCATTGGATGAATTATTTCTCTTTACTTTTTTTTTGACTTTTTGGATTTTTTATTTTATTTTATTTTATTTTATTTTGGATTTTTTAGATTTTTTGGATTTTTTGGATTTTTGGATAGAATGTGGATGGAGATGGATAAGGATAGGGATGTGGATAAGTGATTTAGTTAAAATACATATGATAAGGAGATGGATGAAGGACTCAAGCATCAAGTTCCATACAAGGTATTAAGAGCCCATGTGTGAAGTGACTATTTGATGTTGGTACAACCAAGGTTATGAAGATGGATAGATTATGCAAGGGAATGTACTAAAGGGATTGGATGAGGGAGATATGTGGGATGATGGATGGGATGTTGGAAAGTGTATGGATGGAATGATGGGGTAAGTGTGTGATGGGGTAATGTTTTCAGGACCAACATTGGCACATATGGTGGTGGATGTGAAAGGATAGGAGGATTAATGGATGAAGAATGTGGGGATAATGGAGGAGATGGGATAGTGAATTTTGGGACATAAGGACCCAAAATATATTTAGATGGAGGGTGTGTATGATTAGCTTTTGGATTAGCAACTTTGGATGTTGTTACAAATTTTTCATTTGAAGGCATTGCATCTTTTTTCTTTGGGATCCACATGGTTTTGATTTTTGCTTTGGTGGGCCTTTGTGGCATGTGGGTTTGATTTAGATCTTGGATTTGATTTTTATTTTCTTCATCATGCCTTTTTAAGGGGACATGAGGCGCTTTGGATTCATGTGGATGTTTAAATTTATGTATTTTTACTTTAGCATCCAAAGTGCTTTTAATAGCAATGGAATGGGTGCGAGGAGATGGATGATATGAAGGAAACATGAATGGAGTGATGGAGGTTGGATTTTGGGGATGACATGTGGATGAAGTATGTGTAGGTATGTGCCTTTTTTGATCTTGATTAGGGAATATGAGAGTGGGATGTTTATGATGGGTGACATGGATAGGTGATTGGTGAATAAAAGGATGAATAGGATGGGATAAAGAAGGTGATTGTGGGGTATAAGGGCCCAAAATGGAATTAGTGGCTGGAGGATGTGTGATGGTGGATGGAGGGATATAAGGACCCAAAATAGATGGAGTAGATGAAGGATGTGTGATGGTGGATGGAGGGACATAAGGACCCAAAATGGATTTGGAAGACAGAGGAATATGGATGGTTGTTTTGAGGCGATACGATGGAGGGGGGATGGCGGAAAATGGTTTACTGGAGTGACAGGAAGAGCCTATTATTCTTTTGGAGGAGGCTCGTTGAGGATGTATAGAGGTTGTACCAACATTTTTGGATTGCGAGTCTTGAGAGATATATCCAAGACCTTGTGTAAGCGGATTTTCTTTGACATGGATGGGCTCTAAAATACCTTGCTCATGAAGGCCTAAACCTTTTCCTTGATAGTTCATGTTTTTTAGCATTCACTCTATGGTAGGATGCTAGTTATTTTGGAAGCATGATGTGAGTCCATTATTAGATGGAGGAAGATGGGCAGCGTATATTCTTGGTTCCTCTTCTGCAAGAAAACCACCATGGGCGAATGTAAGAGTATCAAGGGGATATAAACATGGTGTTGGGATGGTAAGGCTAGGCGACGATGGAGGATCATGAGATGGAGATGATGGGGAAAAAACATCTTGATTGGGAGGAGTGAGTGGTAAGGTATCAAGAGAGGGATTAGGTGATATGATAGGATTTGGATTTGTGGCAGTGGGTGATAAGGGCTCATGCAATGGAGTGATTGAATCTTGAGTGACAAGGGGATCATAGGGTGGAATGGATGGGGGACTGTAATCTTGAGATGGACTAGATGGGATGGCAAGATCTTTATGGGTATGTTGGTATGCTCTGGATCAAGCTCTTAGGATGACTCATCGTGTGTGGATGGCATGATGACAGAGTGTTGGAGGGACTCCTCAAGTGGGGGAGATGGAAGGATGGGGGATTCATGAAGTTCATGGGGATGGATTTCAATGATACTAGGAGTGGGAGGAGTGGATTGGATTTGGGTGTCTTCGATGGATTGGCTGGACTTAGGAGTAGAAGATGGTGATTGGGTTTGGTTATCTTTGATGGGTTTGACGACTCTCAGAGTAGAAGACATGGGTTCAATGGATTCGGTGGATTTGATGGTTTCAACAGTTTGAGTGGTACTAGTGGTGGTAACAATAATGATAGGTGTGGGATGGAGAAGGGTCTCATCACTAGTGATCATGGATGATGGATTAGGATGGCATGGTTCCATGACTTCAAGATGTGGAGTTGGGGATGTATTCTTTGTCATAAGTCCTTGGAGAACTTCTGGAGTGAGAATCGTGCATATTCTAGTCTTAGATGGCACAGTAGGAGTGGATGAAATATTATGGATTGGTGGAGGACTAGGATTATGGATTGGTGGACTAGGATTAGACAGAGGAATGGGATTGGATGGAAGACTAAGAGTAGGTGGAGGATTAGGATTGGTGGGGGGGTCAAGATTAGATGGAGGGTTAAGGTAAGAATATTGTGATAGCACACTAGAATAGGAAGACGCGGATGGTGGATTGATGTTGGAGGAAGTAGATGAGGAATTAAGATAGGAATATTGGGATGGTGGATTAAGATGGGAAGATTGGGATGGTGAATTAGGATACGAGGACATGGATGGTGGATTAGGATAAGAGGATATGGGCGGTGTATTAGGACAAGAGGATGTGGGTGGTGGACTATAATAAAGGTATTGGGACAGTAGATTAGGATGGGAAGATTGAGATGGTGGATTAAGATAGGAGGACATGGATGGTGGATTAGGATAGGAAGATGTGGATGTTGGATTAGGATAAGAAGGTGTGGATGTAGGATTAGGATGGGTAGACTGGTAAGGAGGATTAGGATAAGGGGACATGGATGGGGGATTGTAATAGGAGTATTGGGATGGTAGATTAGGATGGGAAGATTGGGATGGTATATTGGGATAAGAGGACATGGGTGTTAGATAAAAGAAAGATGTAGATGAAGGATATGATGAATATGAAGATAGGGAAGATAATGGATATCCCTTGTCAAAGGTATCATGAGGATTGCTAGTAGGTGTGGGTGAAGATGTGATGGGATAGCTTGGATGAGTGATAAGATTATGGGTGGCGCTCGGGGAAAGCTTGCTAGCAATGATAACATCAAGGGGATCTATGTCATATATCTCTTGATCAACAAGGCTCTCGTTATCATCGTCAATGCAATTAGGATTCCCCTTAACTACTATTTTTGGTTGCATTGGTGAAGGATAAGGATTCATGATGTTGGATGGGATGGATATGGATTGAAGGTATGGGAATAGATTATTAGAAGGAAAGAAAAGATGATGAAAAGATAAACAGGGTGGATTGGAAGAAGATGGAAGAAGGAATCTTAAGATTTGTTTCGATATTAGAAGATCTTGGATGTAGATGGACTAAAGCTCTGATTGGGATTTAGGTTAAGCTCAAATTGGGATTAGATTAAAACTCAGATTCAAATTGGATTGAAGCTCAGATTAGGATGATTAGAGGATATGATGGGATTGATTTTAAACCAAGTTCAGGGGTTTAACTAGATGACGTAAGGTGTTGAAAATCAGATTTTTCTAGATTTGGCAGTTTTCAAAAATTGCCAAATTTTTCCATTTTAGGTAACTTCACATACATATCTTTGAGAGTCTAGTTTTTTCAAAAAAACTTCCAAGAACTAAGGTAGGATGAATTTCCAACTAACATCCTAAATCTGAAACATGAGTTCCGAGTTATTAACAAAAATGACTTTTTGAAAACTGGAAAAAAATACTAAATTGCGATTTTGAGGGTCAAGATGAAAGTTTCAAGCCCCAAAAATTTGCCAAAAGGGGGGCCAACCAATTGAGGGTATTGGGAATCCACATGCCACCTCATAATGCAACCACCCGTAAAATTTCAGCCCAAACAGACACCCGAGTCAAAAGTTATGACCTCTGGAAGTTTTTGCATAAAAATCAAAACCCTTAAAATGAAGTCTAGGTGATTGGGATCGATGAACCGATGATGGATATGGAATATAATGATGTTATAAGATACACCTATGTGATTTGGTCGATGAAACGATGACTTTCAAAAAGTGTTGATGAACGGGAACAACGATGATGTGAAGACAGATGAAGGTTGTTGTTGGGAAAATTCGCCTGTTCAGGGATGGTAAGGAAGATTCGCTAAGCAAAAGGAAGATTTTCCCAAATATAAGGCATATTCGCCCAAGCAGAAGGAAGATTCACCCAAACAGACTACAGATTTTCCCAAGTAGAAGGAAAATTCGCCCAAACAGAAGGCAGATTCGCCCAAGCAGAAGGCAGATTCACCCAAACAGAAGGCAGATTCACCCAAGTAGAAGGAAAATTTTCCCAAACAGACTGTAGATTCTCCCAAATAGACTGTAGATTCACCCAAATAAAGGGTAGATTTTCCTAAACAGAAAGCAGATTCGCCCAAGCAGAAGACAAATTCACCCAAATAGAAGGTAGATTCGCCCAAGCAGAAGGAAAATTCATCCAAAAAGACTATAGATTCACCCAAACAAAGGGAAAATTAACCCAAATAGCTTCAAGTTCGCCTAAATAGACTGCAAACTCACTTAAACTCAAGGAAACAAGCAGATTTGACTTTCAAGATCACCTAACAGGGTAACAAACTCGCTTGTTTCTTGAATGGGATGGACGGGGACAGATTCGCCTAAAAATGGGATCGCCTAACGGGAAAACAGGCTTGCCTAACAGACAAACAGACTCGGTGAATGGATGACCGGACTCCACAAACGGACAAATGGACTCACCTAATGGATAAATGGGCTCCCCTAACGGATGAACAGACTCCCTGATAGATGAACAAACGCCCCTGATGGAGAAACAGACTCCCCTGACAGATGAACGAACTCGACTGACAAATGAATGGACGCCCTTGACGGATAAATAGACTCCCCTGACAGATGAACAAAGTCGACTAAACTTGGACTCGGACAGACGAGGACTTGAATGGAAGACATGATTAGCTGTTCAGGGAGAAAATTCTCCCAAACTGGTGGAAAATTTGCTTGTTCTCAGGGAATGGGTGAATTTGACAAGTTGAAGGACAAGACAGACAGATAGACTTAGACTGACAGCAAAATCGCCCCTTTAGGGATCAAATTTGCCCAAAACAATAACAGACTTTCCCAAACACTGAGCAATTTCGCCTATTCTATGGAGAATGATTGAATTTGATGGGAAATGATTGAGAAATGACTCAGACGAAAGACAAAATCGCCCATGTGGATAGCAGGTTCGCCCTAAATAGAAGCAAATTCACCCCTAACAAAGGACAAATTTGCCTAAATGACAGACTTGGAATGGATGAAAAACAACTAACAGTGGCAAAGGAAAAAATCACAACAAGCAAAAAATAGAAGGTAAGGTTGACTTGACCGAAAAGAAATGCACTGGTTTTGCACAAAGAAGAGACTTCATGCAACACAGTTCTAAAATTAGTGAGAAGGGTATGGAAAACACGGTCCTAGATATCTAGGCTGAATAAGGTGATCTAGGGAGTCCTCGATATATGCACGGTACATGAGGCACAACTGTGAATACCAGCCTATCATAAGTGTGAGTCAGGAGCCCCAACGAGGTACTAGAAACTCAGACCAACTCTTCACGTCTTATCTAGGTATCACCCTAGCTTCGACTCTTCGCCAAACACGACGTGACTAAATTGGGGTACAACTTTGGCTCTCCCCCCTTTATATACCCCACCGATACATGTGGTTGGGATCGTCCCTTGGGGTGATGAAATCCCCAAGCAGGTCCCGCTAAAAGAAGATACTAGACATTTTGGGCTGGTCCCCAGGCTCGCACGAAGCACAAGGGGAGAGCTTAGATGTACTAGCACCTCATGGGTAACAAAAATGGACTAAAGTGGACTGCAATTTCTTGTCACCTAGGATCGCCAAATGGCGCAAGGGGATTGGATACATCAACAACCCACTTAACAAGTGCAACAAACAAATTGATTTAACCCTCTAATTAGTTCTATGTGTGCTTAGCTAGTATGGAAAATAACAAGCAAACTAAACTAACTATTTTGGGACTGATTGTTCTACAATAAACTGTTAGTAGTTTGAACCTTTGGCCTTGGACAAGCGAGAAACAACTGCACAAATGTTAGCAAAAAGTATACACACTCACAAACAAACAGGTTAGGGGTCAGTACTTGAAAACAACAAGAAACAAATACTGAAACTGAAGATTTAAGTCACTGTTTTGCCTCAGAATCGCTTCTGTTTGAAGCATAATCACCCCTGTTAGTAGCAAAATCGCCTATTCTGACAGCAGAATCGCCCGTGTTAGTAGCAAAATCACCTGTTTCAGAGGTAGACTCGCCTATTTGTGGGAAGCAGGCTCGCCCAAGTTAGCAGCAAGGTCGCCTGTTTGAGAAACAGAGAGTAGATTTTCCTCTATTGAAGGCAGGCTTGCCTGTTCTAATGGCATAATCACCCCTGTGTTGTTCTAGTAGTAGAATCGCCTTTGTGTGACCTAAACCTATAAAACTTCAAACAACAAAGCACATACAAAGAATAGACCGTTTGTGGGACCCACTAAGTGTGCCAGAAATGTGTGTAGCGTGTTTTCCTACTCCTAAGTGATGCAAAACAAAAGAAATGCAAAAGATAGAACCAAAAAGCAACACCTCAATATTAGCCTAGTTGAACTTGAACAAAACAAAGCAAAATGGAATAAGTTACCTTGTCTAAGTTGATTGGTTGGTTAGCCTTGTTGATAGCTTGATATGTGTGCTCCTAGATCGATTTTGGCAACATAATAGCTTGATTTTGCTTGATTTGGATGCAAGGATGGATGAAAATGGCTATGGATGCAAGGGTTTGGCTATGGAGATGGTGTGAAAGCTTGAGAATGATTAGGGTTGCTAGAGAATGAGAGAGCTTGGTAGAGAGTGTGGTTAGAATACTTGAGAGTGTGTGTGTGAGAAGAATGCAAGAAGGAGAGGAACAAAATGGCTAAGTGTTAGCCATTTAACCTAGGAAGATCAAATGGCTAAGATGAAGATTTGACTAAAGGAATTAAAAATTCTTTTTTAAAGTGCATGGGAATGATGAAAGGAATTAAAAATTCCTTAGAAACCTTGGATGAATTAAATGGAATTTAAAATTCCATTGGAAAGGACATGGGGATTGTAAATGGAATTGAAAATTCCATGATAGGACCTTGGGAAGACAAAAAGGAATTAAAAATTCCTTGGGAGATGGGGAGATTTGACTAAAGGGTTGATTAGATTAGCTAATCAATGATTAGAGGATAGTTAGGTGGCTAATGAAGATTAGGAGCCAACTTGCAAAATTTGGAGGATGTGACACATGGGAAGACCTTGGGAAGACAAAAAAGGAATTAAAATTTCCTTGGGGGATGGGGAGAGTTGACCAAAGGGGATGATTAGAAAAGTTAATGAAGGATTAGAGGAGGGTTAGGTGGCTAATGAAGATTAGGATCCAACTTGCAAAAGTTGGAGGATGTGACACATCCCAATCATAGATTAGGAATGTGCACATCCCTAATGATGGGATTAGGAGGTGGATTAGGATTAGGTGAAGATTATGGGAGATAAAGGGAATTAAATAAATGGATTATTTATTTAATTTCTTGAAGGAAAGGAATAAAGGGTAAGGTATTTAATTATTCAACTAAATACCTTAGGGATTTAGAGGAATTTAAGGTTATTAGTTAAATAATAGCAATATTACTTAATTAATGTAAATAAGATGATATTTAGATGAAAAGGGATAAATTTGGACAAATGCAAGTGTCCAAATTTAGGTGTCTACAATTACATTTCAAAATATGAGTTCAACTGCTCGTGGGTAGAATATTCCTAGGACAAATGTAGTTATATTTGCTTGTAACAATATTTGTCCTTTCAAAAGTGTCTGATGTTGATAACTGATGTCTTTGTCACTCCTTTCTTTATTCTTTATTGGTGAAGACCCAAGAAAGTGAGTTGGCAAGTAAGACAAGGATGTCGGTGCACTAGAAGACAAAACTCTTCCTTGCATCTATGTTGTTGTAGAAGTTGGAGGCACTGAGTGTGCATATAGGAAAAAAATAATTCCACATCATCTTTAAAATATTACAAGTTAGGTAGCTCATTGTATTTCTTATCCTAGGTTTCATACTCTTGTTCTGATGGTCAGTTGAATGCCATAAATTCATCCAATTTATTCTTGTATGAGCCATATCTCTTTATTACTTAATTTTCTTCTCTATCAAAATATTCTAGGAACCTGCTAGTGAACCATAATTTATCCATGCTACTCTTCATTAAATTAATATCAACTGAATTATTTTTTACAAATGAGAAGAGCCTGAGTAGTAACAATATTCTCCATTTGAGACCTTTAATGCTCATATATTTTTACTCCATTGTTGTCTAAAATGTTTGGCAAGAGTCCACAATCACTTTCATCAAATTCCTAGAGTAGTTACCTTATTCTCTTTTCCATTGGGTCTACCATTCCTTTATAATTTGTAATTCCTTTCACCATTTTGTATGTGGGGACAATCTGCTCTGGCTTATTTGTATCATGAGTTGATCCCTTGATCATGCCAGCTAGTGCATTGAGCCTAGGCACCCATATTTGCATCAATGAGACTGCCTCTGATCTATCTCTCTCAAACATATCAATGGTTGTCATCATTAAAGAATAATTATTGTGTACATTGTTCACCCTTTTTATTGTTTTCCCCATCAAATTTTTTGACACATTGGTCATGATAAGTATATTGTTTTGATACTTATCCTCCTCATAGAGATCCAATATCTCTGCATGTCCTTCAATTGTTTAATCAAATCTTTTCTACTAATCCTTGGTCTTGATGGTGGAGCAATAGAAGTGCTTTCAACTAATGGTCAATTTTCATCATAGACAACAATTTCTGTAGACCAAGGTGGAGGAAGTGGTGGTGAAGAAGGGGATGGTGCTATTGGTTGCTCTTGTTGCATCTGAGGCTATTGATTTTGCAACATCTCAACTATTAATTCCAACTCTTCAAGCCTTTGTCTATCTTTATTGTATTCAATCAGTAAATCATTATACTTCTTAGTTTCTTGATCATATTTTTCTTGTAATGACTCAACTATTGCCTTGCTATATTTAGCAACATTTATAGCCAATGTGGTTGCTTCAATTGCTGAGGTATCAAAAACTCTATTTATTATGAGCCCCCCTCTTAGATCACCATCAAGCTCTATAATTGTGGGCTTATTTGTGTTTGGTGCCAGTGTCCAAATAGCTAAAGTATCCCATTGAGGGTTAAATGTTGACCCTTGTGATGCACATAAGGCCTCCTCCTTAGTGGAAAATACCTGAGCACCATGTTTTCTCACTATATCCAAGGCTATAGCAGATGCTAGGTCTCACTTAGGTAATACAAGAATGCCACTATCCCTCACAAGTTTTTTTCCCTCATTAGGGGTCATTTCCTTCTATTCAGCTTTCATTTGTGCAACCAATCTTGTTGATATTATCTCCCTTGGATGCTCAGGAAATTGAACCATTTCCTCATTTAACCTCCTTTGATACTCATTGTTCTTGGTTTTCCAAACAAATTCTTTTAATAAATTTCTCTTAACAAATGTATCATCATCCATAAAGTTATTGTAGGCTTGATCCTTGACATCATCAACATTATCCACTCCTGTAAATACTTCTTTTGTTACCCTATTATTTGGAGCCAGTAAATCATTCTCCCTCTGTGGAGATGGCATATGCTACTCAATATCATCTGTGGTTACAACCACCTCATCATCAGAATCCAAAGGATAATCCACAAGACTAGTTGTGTCAACTCTTCTCCTTTTAGGGGAAGGACCCCTTGGAGGTGAATCAATATCAATTACATTTTATGTTGGGTGTCTGTATGAATAATGTGAAAAAGCAAATAAAACCTATACAACACACCAATGAAACATTATATCAAGGAATTCAAATAACAATCAAATTGAAACAAATAATTCCCCAATGGCGTCTCATTGTCCTCTATCTCCAAGGATTCTTTAAGTCATTTTTCTCTTAGATTGTTTGTGCCCATTGCTTTCCAAATGACAATGTAATGCCCAAAACCTAGCACTAAAATACAGTTAAGGGCAAAACACAAATTCCAAACTTTGACCACAAACTTAATTCAAATTACAAGATATGCAATTAATATATATATATAATAACTTCAAGTAATAGTGAAAGAACAAGCCTAGGGGCCAGACCTAATTCCTTGGGGGATCATCTTTGATGACCTTGCCTACATATATAATTCACGGAGGAACCATAGTTCGACACTTTTAAATTTCACATAAATTGGGTTGGTCAAAAATGGTGTTTAACATATAAAGGTTTATCTCACCATTGATTTCACCAAAATATAATAAATATAAAGACTAGACAACGACATATTTGATCCAACACTCGCTGGGTCAACAATAATATATATCATCTAGGCCCATACAATACTTGATGCATACAATACTCAAACACATCCAATATTGACATAAAAATTATAAAAGGCCTATTGTTAACGAAAGGAACTATACCTATGAGATCACACAAAAGATCAATACTAACACACAATCCTCCTGGTGGTGGTAAGGACAAGAGAAAAGGTTTCACACTATTTATTTATGTACTTATTTATTTATTTTCTTGACCACTACAAGTCCGCCACATAAGGGACCCTTCAAAACCAACCCTTAATGTAACCTCATCCAAACCAAACATTTAATGACTCTATTCATATCATAGGCTCAAGTCTAATATTAAGCTATCCATTTTGACCATTTTTGAAAGAAATAATTGGCAAACTAATTGCTTTAATGAAATTTATACCTTACAAACACATTAAGATAATATTATGCTATTAGCTACAATTACTACAAATAGGCATTTGGATATTAGAATGTTGAATGATAATAACTTTGGTAAACTATGAAGCCCCATTCTTATTTTACCTAACCATTGGGACATCAACATAGACCTTGAAAATAATAAAATAATAATTTATTCAATAAATACCTTTTTAAATGCTAAACTTGGGTATGCATAAAACTAAGTAATCCTCAAGGTAGGGCATAGATTATCCTTACATATGAAATAAAATTCACACATTTTAAAATTCAAGATTATAAAGAACCATCCTCAAATTTTCTAATTCTCGTTTACTCATTCCCTTAATAAGAATTAATATTTATTTTATAAATACAATTATCTAAATAAAAGTAACAACCAATAAAATCAATTAAATAACTTGAAGAAGAATTCTAACATATACCAAAGAAAATCTTTGCTTCTAAAAATAATTGTGGGAGTGATCTTGTCTTTATACAAAAGAAATCATTATCTTAAATCTAATAAAAGAAACCATTTTTAATGAATTAAATCCTAATTTTAAAATCCTTTAACTTTTCCCAAATCAAATCTTCAAGCCACGTAGCTCTGTATGCTTTCCTTAATTTTCTTTCCCTTTGGTTAAAGTTGTATGTAGAATTTCCTTTCTAAAGAAAAGACAAAATCATACTTTCCCAAAAGTGAAGGTGAGGAGTTTTCATTTAATTTAGGAAAAGCAAGAATTGGGGCGTTATTTGGGATAAAAACGTACATGGCTGCGTATTGATTTTTTTTTTTATTGTTTTTAATTAAGACAACAATAATTTTATTTGCTAGTTTTAACTAAATGTGAAAACCCAAGGATAATAAGAGGATAGTATAGGATTGAAAGCCTCTTCGATTTTAAGGAAAGCTTGACTTTATTCTCTCTTAAACAAGAGATGCTAGGAATAATCAGAAGCACGGTATTTACCTTTATTCTTAGATTCTATCTTTAAATGAAGGCTTAATTAAATGGATTAAGATTGAAATGATAAAAACTAGCACATATTTTAAACTACCAGGTTAGGTGTGGTTTTGATGATGGAAAAACTTTAAATGAGGTAAGACGTAAATTACATCAGAGGATTTAAATTGAAAATAAAATACGAATTAATGGAATGATACATGCCAGATGATGTGACTTAGATATAGTTTGCAGATAAATGAACTGTGGATATTTGTAGATTCCAAAATCACTATCAGAATATTTCAATAGAGACTCTCCGGGACTGCCTGCAACTAATGATGGATATTAGATGTCTCTATGCAAGATTATATTTTCTCTTATTAGAATTTATAGGCAATACATGTTCTTACTCTCTACACCTATATTTTACCTTAATGTGATCTTTTGACCATTATAGGAATATTGGCATTAGCGGCCAAACATACTATTGATGCTCACAAACAAGAGACTGAAGAATCCAATGCAAAGCCAAAACCTGTACACCATCTATTGAGAACCTCACCTCCCAAACACATGGATTTCCTATGACCCATAATCTGCACCACGATCCTCCATTCATCCCCGGGTGCATCGTTTCCCACAATGCCCTTTTCTATATTTCTACTCTTACTAGCACCACCATAACACCAAAAACACCAAGAGAAAATGTTGATACGATGGCCTTTTTAATTTCAAGTTCTTTGTCATTACCAAACTCATCCAGCAGGAAGGCTGCTCCTACAATTAAATTTATTTTGGATTTGCCTTTAGACTCAACCATCATTTTGAGTGTGTTTATCCTTGGTAACGTTTTGAAAGTTTGCAAAATGAGAAGTGCTTTTGAAAAGAAGCTAAAGCTCTCAGATTTCCACGCTAATAGACTACAAAAGATTATCTATATTCTTCCCGTGGCGATGACGGTATGACAAATGGAATGCCGAATTGTATACATCAAACCATTAGAGAACTCAGACCCCACTCTATCGCTCAATGCTTCGGTTTTAGCATCAAGGCTGCTACATGCAACTTCAAGACATGCTTCGAGTGCAACAAATTCAAATGGCAACGCACTTGGACCAAGCTTATTGATGAATTTAAACTTT
>VDFB02265264.1:0-27585 GCA_007258455.2 Sequoia sempervirens
CAGATGTAAGATGGTGGCTAACCTGGAGGCTAAGCAATTACCCACTAATTTTAAGATGATAGAAGGTGATGATGACCAAGTATTCTTTGTTGCACAAAGGATACCATGGGCTCAAAGACAAGGTATGCCTCAAGACCCTTTGACTTTTGGTAATCCTTATTCTAATTACAATAACCAATGGAAACCTACATATGGCCCATCTCCACCTTGGAATACTTCTCAACCATACTGGCGTAACTATCATAATCCTCAATGTCAACCTCCTCAAAGAGGTTGGCAACTGCCACAAGGACAATGGACTCGACCTCCAGGTAACTAATAGAAAAATCCTTAGTGGAGAGGTTCTAAGCAATGGTAGAACCAACCTCCTGGGTTCTTGCAGCTTCAGCAGCCACAACCTTTGGCCCTTATACCACCTCCTGCAGCACCTGCAACAAATATTGGCCCTCCAAAACAAATGCCTATGCCTACTCAACCATTGTCAAATCCTAATAATAAGTAGCAACAACAACCTATGTATTATGCAGAAGCCAATCAGTATCTAGCTTATGCCCTAAATATCAATGATATCCATCTCAGGTTTGGAACCACTCTCCCTACCCCACAGCTGCCCGTAATTACAGAGATTCCAGACTCTGCCTCTGAACAACCTACTAATCCTGCAAAAAATATACTTGTATTAGATACTACCTCTAAGGAACCTATCCTGCAGCATCAGTCTACACCACCTTTTCCTCAGAGATTGCAACTTACTACATCCAAGACCATGGAAGAGCCTACCTTTGATATTTTGGATCAGTTAAAGAATGTACAAATTCAAATTCCTCTTTTTCAAGCTATTAAAGATGTTCCAATTTATGGAAAATCCATAAAGGAGGCATGTTTAAAGAAACAAGGAAGAAAGAAAAAGGACCCCCAAACTATCCATGTTCTAGGACAGCTAGTAGATATTATGTTGGGGAAGGTAGTCATTCCAAAATATACTGACTCTGAGAGTCTTGTAGTAAAAATAAATATCAATGGTCAGATAGTAAAGAATGTTTTGATTGACCTTGGTGCAACCATTAATGTAATGACCAAGCACACTATGGAGTGTTTGAATATCCCAAACATTCGGTCTACCCCGACTGTCCTACAGCTTGCTGATAGTTCCACAGTCACACCTGATGGAGTGATAGAAGATGTCATTGTCACCATGAGTCTTGGGAATACCCACCCAGTTTCACCATATTGTCCACTAAGGCAACCTTGGGGAGGATATCCTATCATCCCTAGGTAGCAGACTTTGGTTAATACATCGATGCCCTTATAGGATGCCATTCAAGAGACATGACAATTTCACGATGGTAGGTCAAAGAAATAATTTGGCTATACCCACTTGCCTTGACCTACACTTGTCTCAACCAATTTGGCTAGATTTAGGAGAGAAACTGAAGAAGTAAATTCGTGCTTCGGTTAATGATGCTGCAAACTAATCCATTTTCCCAACTTCAGAGTGAGGATGACCTGCTTCTACACATTTTGCAGTTCAGCTCTGATCTAAATCGCCCATCTATTTCAGATAGCCATTTTTAGCAATGTTTCTTGTAGCAACTAAATCCTAAAGGCCATCACAATTTTCTATTATATGACATACAGACACCACCTTTATCAACAACCTCAATAAATGATCTCACCAAACAGATAGAAGTATCTCCAGGCCGCTGTCTACATATCAATAATAAGTTGCCTCTGTCTCAACAAACTGCCCTAGCCACAATCTTGCAAGCTCAACACAGAGCTTTTGCATGGGACTATGGGGATATGAAGGAAATCGATCCTAAGCTCTGTAACCATAGGATCTACATCAAGGAGGATTGTTATCCTGTTAGGCTGCCTTAAAGAAGAATCAACCCAACACTCAAGGAAATAGTTAAGCAAGAGCTTCAGAAATTGCTTGATTTTGGTTTTATCTATCCTATTTCAGACAGTCAATGGGTATCTCCACTGGTAATTGTTCCTAAGAAGGGTGGAAAATGGAGAGTTTGTGTAGATTATAGGGAGTTGAAGACAGCAACTAAAAAGGATCACTTTCCACTGCCATTTGTTGATCAAGTGCTAGATTCATTGTCTGGTAAGAAGTATTTCTCCTTTTTGGATGGATATAGTGGGTATAACCAAATTAGAATTGTCCTAGAGGATCAGGACAAAACAACTTTTACCAGTCCATGGGGTACTTTTTCCTACTCTGTCTTACCTTTTGGCCTATGTAATGCACCTGCAACATTTCAAAGGGCAGTGATCAGTATTTTTGTTGATATTTCTCATGACTCTATGGAGATCTACATGGATGACTTCACCACTTATGGAGCCACCTATGAGGAAGTATTAGCAAACTTGGAAAAAGTATTGGAAAGATGTAAGGAGCAAAATTTGTCTTTGAATAGTGAGAAGTGTTTTATGATGATGCAAGAGGGAATTGCTCTAGGCCATCATATTTCTCAAGCAGGAATTCAAGTTGATACTGCAAAAATAGAAGTCATTTTGACCTTGCCAACACCTGCGAAACAAAAGGATATTAGAAGTTTCCTAGGACATGCTGGATATTATAGAAGGTTCATCAAAGATTTCAGAAAAATAGCCAATCCATTATATGCCTTATTGACTAAGGATTATGAATTTAACTGGACTGAGGCCTGTGACAAATCTTTCCTGCAGCTTAAAAATTTACTTACTCATACACTTGTTCTTCAAGGACCAAAGTGGAGTCTGCCTTTTCATATACACACAGATGCTTCTGACTATTCCATAGGGGCAATGTTAGGATAGAAAGAAAATTCCATAAAGCATGTCATATATTTCATTAGCAAAAACCTTCATGGCCCTAAATTAAACTACACTGTCACAGAGAAAGAATTGCTAGCGGTTGTATATTCCCTGAACAAGTTCCGACATTATGTCACTGGTTATCAAATATTTTTCCACACAGATCATGCAGCAATAAGATACCTTATGAATAAGCCTGCCATATCTGGAAGATTAGCAAGATGGCTCCTATTGTTACAGGAATTTGATATCACAGTCATTGATAAACCAGGACGGGCTAATGTGGTGGCTGATTTTTTGTCAATACTTTAAACACCTACACCTGCCACCCCAGAGGTACTTGATGATAGGTTTCCTGATGAACATCTATTTTTCATTGCTGCTTGAAACCCATGGTATGCAGATATTGCAAATTACTTAGTAGCCAACAAGATTCCAGGCCATTTCTCACCAAAGGAAAGACAATTGTTGGTGGAGAAAAGTTTTAACTTTTCATGGATTATAGACTGTTTATTTTATACAGGGCCTGACCAAGTCATGAGAAGATGTGTTTGGGAAGATGAAACATATGACATATTGCATGCCTGTCATGATGAGCCATTTGGGGGCCACTTCGCAGCTAAGAGAACATCTATGAAGGTGTTGGCTACTAGATACTATTGGCCCACACTACACAAAGATGCTGCAGCTTACACCAAGAAATGTGACAGATGCCAATGTACGAGAAGACCAACAAGGTCTGATGAAATGCCCCTGTATCCTCAGGTGATAGTCAACCCCTTTGATAATTGGGGCATGGATTTTGTTGGGCCCATTGATCTTCCATCCAATGGGAAATCATATATTTAAGTTTGTACTGATTATGTGACCAAATGGGTAGAAGTGAAAGAAATGACACATGCCCGTGATAATAAGGTTGTTGAATTCCTGTATGAGCAGATATTTACTCAGTTTGGAGTCCCAAGGGAACTTGTCACTGATCAAGGAGCTCAGTTCACATCCAATTTGATCACTGCACTAATGACTGATTATAAGATTAGGCATAGAAAGTCTAGCCCATATCACCCTCAAGCCAATGGTTAGGCATAAGTTACTAATAGATAAATTGAGGTGATTCTCACCAAGACAGTCCAATTACACAAGAAATATTGGAGCAATCGACTTCCTGAAGCAGTCTGGGCCTATAGGACAACGTGGAAGACAACTACAGGGTTTACTCCTTTTGAATTACTCTATGGAAAAACTACCATGTTACCAATAGAGTTTGAGCATAAGACCTTAAGGACTTCTCTAGAGCTTAATATTGACATTTTAAAAGCCCAAAAGGAATGCCTCCTGCAGCTAAATGCATTAGATGAACTTAGAAAAGCAGCCCTGCAGCAAAGGAAAAAATGGCATGACCGTCATATCCGAACTAAGTAATTCTCTGTTGGTGATTGGGCATTGCTTTATGACTCCAAGTATAAAGAAAATCAAGGTAAACTCACTACTCGATGGCTTGGTCCATATGAAATTGAGAATGTATTTGATAATGGTTCAGTTCAATTAGTCACAATAGATCCTGTTTGATTCAAGCTACTGGTTAATGGACACCGTCTTCGGTTGTATCGTAAGCTAGCCTCGAAAGAAGAATTTATGTAGCAGTTTGTTCAGGATCCTGCCACTAATCTTCCTGCAACAAAAGGCTCTGGCCTTTCTCCTGTAGCTTCACCTTAATTTTATAATGCATGCTCATAATAAAGGTTTCCTTTCTAAGGAAGCCCTTTTTCTCCATTGTCCTTCATCGCCACCATTCATTTCCTTTTCTTCCATCTCATCCATTCATCTCACCTATCCATCTCATTCATCCACGTCACCCATCCATGTCATCCATCTGCACCACCCTTAATTATGATTTCATTTCCAACCGTAATTTCATGCTGAGGCTGTCATCTTTTTAAGCACGTATGAGAATTTATTGAAAGGTACACGATATCTTTTGTTGTCACATCATTCATTTATTTCATTTTATTCATTCACTACTATATCAATATTAGTCATTATTATTCGATATTCGCCTATCCTCCAGTACATGTGTGGACACATGTCACATTTTAAGTAGGGGTGGGATAATCCATTTTTAAACCTTTTCTTACGCCGCTATCACAACCATATGAATATTTTTATTTTCTTGTACTTTCCAAATATGACTGCATGTTTCCATCTTAGATAGCAATTAAACTACTTGTTTTGAGTAGTTGTAACAATCATTGCATGCAAAGATCTTTTGAGTTCATTTTTGGAAAAGAAGGGAAAAGTGACGGCAGGACAAAAAGAAGCAGAACAGAAAGAGAAATTTTTAGATTTTCAGAAAAGAGTTGAGATCAGCTAAGACAAATTGTGAGTATGGGTGGTCAACTGGTAAGACATGAGCCTGTAGCTCATGAGTTATTGACACAAAATCCTCAAACAGTCCAAGCATTCAGCCTTTGTGGTTGGTTGAATTACTTTTTGAGGTTAGATTCTTTCAATGAGGAATCTGCAGGCGAATTTTTAAGAACTATTTCTGAAGGTGAGGCTACAGTATGGGGTTTAACGGTAATTGTAATAGAAGAACGAATTGCAAAGGTAACTGGGCTTCCAACCGTCGGAGAGAATTTTTCTTTGGATGTTATCTCTGCGAGGGCAAAATTTACAATACCAACTGATGGACCCTTGGAAATCTCTAAGCAAGGATGCAAACGAGTTTCGTTGCCTCCTCCCTACCCAGAATATGCTACTTTTATAATCAGGTATTTAATGTGTGAAGGCCATTTTTCTTATCTACATTCCTATCATTTTAAATTGTTGAGTCATATGAGGCATGGGTTAGCCGTTAATGTCCCAAACTTTTTGTTAAATCTTTTAAAACAATGTGCCCATGAAACCCAGAGAGGGAGGTATAATTTTGCTGCCCATCATACCCTTATTAAACTCTTGATTGAACATTCTCTGAGGGATGTGTCACCTCTTTCTTGGCAAGAATTTGTTGCCCAAAAGAATATGCAACCTCCAGAACCCCCTAGGGCACTTCCTACACAGCCTAAAAAAAAGAAAAAGGGAATAGCATCCACCAATAGGGAAGCAGAGCAAGAATCATCTGCCCAAAGATCCTCCCCTGCAACAATTTCTCCTACAACAACGCCTGTTGCCACCATGAGCTCGCCATCATCTTCTTCTGTTAAGTCTGAGCCCTCTAGGAAATTTAGAAAGAGGAAAGCTACAAGAGCACCTTTGGCAACTGCAATAGTGCCAAAAAGGGTTTCAACAAGGAAACAATGTAGAGTCACCCTTACCTTAGCTCAACCTAAAATTATAATAATTTCTGGGGAGTCTGAAGTCTAAACATGATGTTTCTCATAATGTGTCTGAGAGTGCTGCATAAAGTCCATTTGTTATTCCTGGGGAAGAACAAATTGAGACAATGGAAGTTGAGCATAATGAGAAGGGGATGCCCAGTCTCGATGACTTGGTTGACGCAACTATGCAATTTACAGAGGAAGCACAATCTTTTCCAGCATAGCAACAAGAATTTATCTTGCAGCAAGAAGAAGAAGAACAACCTGTACAGTTTGAGGTATCCAATGAAACCTCATTACCCTCTATAACCTGTCAAGAAATGACTGTGTATAAGAGGATATTTTTAATTGAATTTCTGGAACACCTTAAAACTACATGGAGGTTGGTCACGTTTTAGACCTTGAGTTTTCGCCACTTGGCGAAAACTGAAGTACAACAGAGCCTTTGGGAGGTAGAGAAGAAGCAATTGAAAAGAAAGATTGAAAGGTAGGAACAGGAAATTCAAGAGTTAAAGGAGAAAATGAATGAAATGATGAAGGTAACTGTTCAAATCATGGAATGTAGACCACCACCTAGAGTTTATGCCCTGTGCTTTAAGGAACAATTCCTTTGGTTTCAGTTAATGAGGATTTCAAGGAATTTAGATCCTTTCATTCATACAACCAAAGAATTTTATGATGCCTATCAAGTAGCCCCTAGCTGGCTGAAGAATTCTTTGTGCGAATTTTATTTACATGGCTTTATAATTCCCTCTGAAACATAGTGGAATCCACTTCTGTACATTGGCGATATTCATTTAAGATCACTCATGTCTTGGGCAACAAATGAAACATATTATGGTAGACAGTTGGAAGCCTATGAAGAAGTTGAAAGGGATGAGCCCATCCCTTTGTGATTTGAGAGTTCAGATCCCTACGCAATGCTAAAAACTTGGTTTACTGTTGCATATGGATTCAATAATCAAGAAGTCAGAATGAAAATATTTGACCTCAAGAAATAGGTGTATGACGAATTTAAAAGCCAGCCATATCTATTTTGGAAACTATCATCTTCCAGAATTGAGAAAAGATGGGAAAAATTAGCTGTTGGGTTAAGAAGGTCAGAACCTCATAGTCCCTTGAATTTCAAGGCAACCCTTAGAAGAATAGAAAGGTACATGCATCTTGGTCTTCAGAAGAGGTTTGAGTTGTGGCTGCCTTTGACATTTTGACCTCTTGTGTTGATGTGGCCACTTTACACCTATCGAGGCACAGATATTAATGAGGATACAGAAGCCCGTAGATATGAAAGATGGCAGAATTTCAGAGGCTTTTATTACAAGTTCAGAACTTCATTTCAGGGTCATGCCACACCAACTGATTTCAGGGAGACAACCAGAAGATTTAATGTTGGAGGACCAACATCAGGCTAAGTAGGCAGCAAATGATGAGCCCAAAATATGCTTATGATTTGAGTATTATGTTGTATTTTTGACACCCTTACCTTTTGTTGTTAATGGTTGTTTTTACTCTTTAAAGACCTTTTTATTGGGTGGTATCCTGTAGCAATACATTCCTACATTCCTGCAGCCTAACATTTTTGTATGTCCATATTAATTGCCCTGTTTGACTTCCCAAGTGACTGATATAATGTATGTAGTTTTTGAATGATGAAATAGATTTAATATGTGATTAGTGAATGAATATCATGTAGTTTCCATGCGTGTTTTCTTTTGCTTCTGTTACCTTGTGTTTCGCAGGTTGTTAAAGAAAGCATGAACGAGTCAAGCGCAGCTGATCTCGGCCTTGCAGTAAATTCCATTTCCTGTACGACCTCGAGGAAGTTGTTCTAGCGAAGACTCTCTGACCGAATTGTTGGGAATGAATTTAAATGTTAGTTAATCTGGAAAGAGTGGAGTGCTAGATTCTCTTTGGATTGGGTTGAATGGATAAACTCATTTATGAAGTCTGTTCCTCGGTTTCAGGATATATTTGTATCCACGTCTTTCTTTGTTAGGGTTAAGTAGTTAGTTACTTTCCTAATTTAAATAAGTGTTCCTCCTATGCGAGGGTACAAGATAGATAGAGAAGCAGATTATGTAAGAGTTAGAGTCATAATAAGAATCAGAGTTTTGTTAGTTTTTTGGAATAGAACAATCGATGCAGATGACTTCGAGTTATGAATAAAAATTGATGAAGTTCTGAGTTTGATCTTTGCGTAATTAGTTGATGCTTGCTAAGGGGCCCCACTTAGTAAGTATCTGTAGTTGAGTAGTTGTTTATCTTCTATTGATTACAGGTTAGATTTCATTCTTGTAAATTTCAATACAAACTCAGTCTTATATTGTTCCTACAAAATTGAGAATCCATCCCTGTGTTTGTTCCTGCAACATAAGGCCAGTTCATGGTTTGTTTCTTAATAGCAGTTGTTATGATTTTTGCTTTGGTTAAGTTATGTTTGAGTTAAGAAGACTTCACATTACTTTCATGTAGCATAGGTAGAATTTCCTCCAAGTATTTATTTCTGATAAGTTATGACTGAAACTGGTTCTTAGTGCACATATAGTGTAGCTCATTTCAAATTATCGTTCCTTGGTTTGACAAAGTAAATGAGCGACCATGCAGATATTAATTGGCTTGCTAGAATGTCCAATTCTAAGTTGGGATTGCCATGATTTTCTTATCCTTTTATTAGTGACGAAACTCAACATTTGAACCAAAACCATTTTGTACTCCAGAGCCAACTTCAAATGCATCCAGACTATCCAATGTTTCTCTGATCAATGTCTCATTCTCTGCAAGTTCCTTGCCACCTTTCACAAGATCAAGCAAATACTTTCCCCCAAGCCTATCTATAGAGATAATATCATTTTCACATGTCTTAAGCCATGCTAATCAAGACTTTGATATAAATTCACTCAACAAAATCATCATGGTAGCTTGTAGCTTCTCTCTATGATATTTCCACAACTGCACCTCATTGTTTGGGTTTGGAATCCCACCAAACAACTGTGATCCAGGTGGCACTACCAACACATTCTTATAAAAAGAGGCAAATCGTTTAGAACCTCCAAGAAGAGTTCCCCAGCCTGGAATAGCGTTACCTGTATGACTCTTACCACATTATAGAAAATGGAACTGAATTCCCCCACCTTATCGGTCTATTGGTCGGACGTGTCTTTTGGTTCCAACAATGCATCGATGGTTTTGTTTTTTCCTCGATGTGAGGATCTTCTATCGGCGGGACGAGGTCTCGTATTCCCATGATGGTCCGATGGGGATGTCCTCGGTGGAGTTTGTGCCTGTCGCCGGGACTTTGTGTGGTGGTTCCAATGACGGGCCGATGTTGTTGGAGCTCATGATCTAAGTCGACACCAACAAAACCAAGGTTTTGGTCTTCTTGTGTTGAAAGGATAAGAAGTAGATAAGCTTCATATTTAGTTGAACCCACTTGAGATAGTCTTTGAAAAAAAATTCGTGGGGCTTGATTTCACTAACAAATGGAAAATGAAGATGCTCATAGCTCAATTGAGGACCAAATCACACCAACTGATATGTGAGACGAGTGTTGAAAACCAATCTAATTGATCTTTTTGTGGCTCTATGTGTAGCCTTGTTAAACTTGCTAGATAATTTGACCAAGAATGATTCAATAGGATTTGGTTTTTTTGTGAGGAGTTCTAGAAATAAAATAATCTTCCACTATAATCAAATTTTGCATAAGCTTTATCTAGTACAATGTGCTCCCACCTGTTATGTGGTTGGCTAAATCCTTTTCCAAAGCATTGGTTCCTTGCCTCCATTGGATTTTTAATTCTTTGATACCTTGGTTGAGTTCTTGAGTTACGTTAATGGAAAATTGGTTCATCAAATTTATGTGAAGGCCAAGAACTTTGCCTCTGCCTTCACCTTTCTATTATATTCTTTCATTGACTTGTTATAGGAGGTTATATTTCATTTAAGTGATTTGATCTTGTTTGTTTGATGATTGGATAATGGTCCCATAATCTTGGAAGACCAACATGGTGGGTTCAATATCCATATATTGATCTACCAAAAAGGTCTCTATTGTTAGCATGGGCATCTCCAACATGGAGCCTGATAGCAATCAGGAGCACCATTCAACCTCACTTAGACAAATTTCACAAAAAATAGGCTTCAATCTCTCAATTCCTTCAATCCTCAAGCATTGTAGACAAGATATAAAACCATTTTTAGATACCCTTTAATGACTTCTAAAACATATCCCAAATTCACCATAGGTTGTTTTGGAACAACTTGCAAATTGCATTTGCTTTAAAGCTTCTAAAGCCTTTTCAACAAATCTAATTTGTGCATATCCTGCAATTATTGTAGTCCATGAGACCACATTTCTTTGAGGCATTTTTTCAAACACTTCAAGTGCCTTGTCTATGATCCCACTTTTAGCATACATGTTGGTGCAGGAGCACCTAAGCTTCCATTTTCAAATTTGAAGGCCATTGCATCTTAGTAGGTCATTTTAGCATTTGAGGAGGTCATTTTATGTTAATTAGGTCTTGTGAGACCATTCAAAACTATGAATTAGGATGATATTAGAGTCAATTGGGTAAAAGAGACAAGGTTGCAAATTTTTTGTAAAATTGCAAACTATCAAAAGTTGTTGCAGGTCATTTTTGTCAAGTTTTGCAAAATTGCTAAATATAGTGCAACATGACAAATTTTGCATGTCTAAGGAAAATAGATGCTCCTCCATTGAATCAATGACTTGTAACTGTTGGGAAACATAGAGAAACTTGTTAGTTCTCAAAAATGCTAGTTGAAAAACCACAAGAGCTTTCCAAGCTCTTGGTATGTTTTAATATGTAATCCTAATTTGGTATAAATTGTATAAGCAATATCAAGGTGAAATTTAATATGTTCAGTTAACAAATGTGAGGTTTTGAAAACAAATTTGATAAAACTAAATGATGAAATGGGTAAGACCAGTTCCTTATTGGGTAAATGGAGTCAAATGAAGATCTAGAATGTATAACTTATATTGGTTGTAACTCAAATTGTTTGGCACACTTATGTTGGTTTATATCTTGTATAAACGTGTAGGAAAGTGATTGACAAACTTGACTTATGGATCCAAATGATACGACCCTGTTACTTATAATTTATCAAAAGGATTTTAATCTTTTCTTGAAAGAACCAATTGGATAGATTGTAGAAAAAAAACAAATAATATCAAACTAGAGATAGAATGGAAATCCTAATTATGTGGTTCTTCTTATTGACCCAAATAACACTTCCAGATTACTGTGATTGACTAAAAGGATTTTAATTCTTTTGGAGAAACCAATTAATCATATCACACAAGAATAGTAAATGTGAATTGATAAATTGAATATATACTTGATATACCAATTTAAATAATAAGGAAATATTAAACTGGAGACAACCAAATAATTGAATATTTTCAACAAACAATTGATACCAATATAAAGCCACAGAATCAGAGATCCTTCATTGATTTCCTCAAAATTATATCTGCAACATAGTCTTTTGAAATGGAAACATTATGGAAGATTTTTGTTGTCTATCTATCCCTATTTTCCTACTATCTTCTCCTATATCCTTCTTTTGGTCCTGGTCTCTCTTATATACATGAGAGGCAACAAGCTTCAGACCAAAAGACATGACTCTTGATAACAAAACATGATTTTGAACTTAATTTAATAAACTAACACAATCATAAACATGTGTACCAATTCATTAATCTTAGAGTAAAATCTTGTGGTCATTTAAGACTTGTTCAAAGCTTTTACTGTATGATAGGTTCCGCGTCATTACCACCGATTGATTCTGACTATTGCTCAACTGTGCCCAGATTATCCACTACCTAATTTATAAACAGATTGAAAGCTGAGAGGTGATCAATGTACCCCCATTTTGCATGAGTGTCGGAATTGGATATGACCACCTTCATAGCATACTCTATGTACATGAATTTCTCAATTTTTTTATGAGTATTCTGCAAGACCATATCCTTATTGTTGATCTCCTGCAATGCAATTGTTAGAAACTCTGTAAATTCTGCTATCCAATCATCCCTTTCTCGAAGATTCCATGTATCATCATGGAGTGCAAGAACCAAATTAAAACAACTAAGGTCTTCTTCGATTCTTTCTTGATATTGGTTGTGGAATCTCACCAAGTCATTATATCTTTGCAGTGTTTTGTCTTTCAAGATCTGTTTACCCAGAAGTACTTCTTTTTATCAATCATTCTTCCTTGTAACCGCACATTCTCCTCTAGTGTTGACTGTATTTGCTTAAATACACCCCAATAATTGTCAGCTTGATTTATCAGCTTATTGAACCTCTCTTTGATTATCTCGGACACAACATTGTACTTAATTATTTTCACCTCCTTTTCCAGTGTTTTACACTTTTCTTGGGCTTTCAAATGGGATTTTTTCTAAAAGGTTGCATCAACTAATGCATCTAACACTCTCTTATCCTTTTCGAGCCATGGAGCGTACAATTCTAGAGCAGAAGAGGAAGATGACTTCTCCATTTGATGTGATAACTACTTTTTCAATTTTTCATTCTCTTTGACCAATTTTTCAATTTGTGCTCTCATGAATTTTGCCACATTGACATTCAGCTTTGCAGTTTCTAAGGAATTAGTGTCCACAACTCTTTTGACCAAAAGGTGTCCAAATACTTGATTAGGATTGTCAATCACTATCGGCCTCTTCTCATGAGGGTATAGTGACCAAATAAGCAAGGCATCCTCATCTGGATTGTATCCAGACCTTGACTATATCTTATCACTAGCTTCCTTTGATAAGTTCATTGTTGTATCCCCTCTTTTTCTGAAACTATCGAATACAATTGCTAAGCTCATGTCCCATCCTGGTAGAAGTAGTACCCCAGCCTCTTGAAGTAATTCTCTACCTCTTTCAGGAGTGATGGATTGCATTTCCCTATCAACTTCCTTTTTCAATTCTTCTAAGGCATCAACTTCCTTTTCAAGAGTAATGTCTTGCTCCTTTTGTCTTATTTTCTTCCCCTTATACTCATATACAAATTTTTTGAACTCGGGAGTTTTGACAAAATCATTATCAGAAATGAATTCATGACCAACCTTGACCCTAATGTCATTAGATAACTCATCTGATGTTTCTAATTTTACAAGTTCCTGAGGGGGCTCATATTGTGTAATCACAGGGGCCTTTATTTGTTCCACTAGTTGCTCCTCTCCATCACTCTCCTCATCACTTCCTTCCTCTTCACTGTTGTCAGTGGAGAAACATACATCAGGGGTGGGTTGTGAGGGTATGTGATCCAAAGGCTCCACATCCTCAACCTGCATTCTTGTGTAACTCGTATGAGATGTATCAAAAACGTATGAGGGCACATCTTTTACTATTTCATTCACATGAGCAATAAGCTGCTCAATCCTATCCAAGGGATATTGTATATCAGCAAATGCTTCTCTATATGATGGGACATTATTTCTCTTCCATTCCTCTACAAGCACAACTTTATTATATGAAGCCATTTTATCACTAGTGGAAGCTTCATCTTGGTTCCTGATCACATCATCAAGTGCAAACCAATGCTCATACCCTAAATTTTTTTGAGTTAATCTTGCTTGATGAATAAATCCCTCTGCATCAAATTTATTTCTTTCATACCCAAGAGGAAGGTTGTCATGAGCTAATTTAGCATCAATTTCTTCATATCCTTCAATGGCACATACTATGAAATCTCCAAAACAAAGAGTGCTAGGCAAGAGTGATTGTTTATTATGACTCTTGAGATGTTTAGTATCAAACCTTGCTAATTGTTGTAGTATTTCCAAATAAGTAACTCTATTAGGAACCACTCGGGGTAGAAAATGTGGAACCCCTTCAAATCCATAAACCCTTATTACAGTGCAATCAAAGAAGGCATAATAGTCTCCCCAACTATGGTTCACCTTGCCTCTCAGGTTGTTTTCCTTTGGCCTCAAAAATCTTTGCACCTCAGGGGATAAATTGTGATCATATGAATAGCCTAGCAACTTCATTAGTGGTTTAAAAAAATATTCTTCAAAATATAAATAGTGAGACCTCTCACATTGACTATCCCATAGTGCAGTCCACATTTGCACAGGTTTAAAGTTTCCATCTTTATCTGTGTCTTTGATTCTTAATTCTTTACCCCACACATTTCTAGCATGTCCCTCATATAAAAGTAAATACATTAACAAGGAATAGTGTTTGAAATATATGCAATCACTGTTGTTCTTGATTCTTTCAAGCCCTTGATTTAGGGCATTCACCAAATAGTTTGCATAGTCGAATGACCTAACATCTTTGCTTTGTATATCAACTGCTACAACCATTGGTGCAATAGACATAAGTGGTGGAACCTAAATTCCCAAGATTTGACCAGCTGAGTAGTAGGTATATTGGAAGTATTATTCAAACAAATCTATATGAAATGGAGGGTTTTCATTGCTCAAAAATTTTCCGAGTTGACCTTGCTCATTCTTAGGTTTGTGCAAAGCTAGCTTCCATCTCTTGTAACTAGTATCCATGCAACGGTATTCTGTCAAAAAGTATCTAATGGTGAATGGCAAGTTCATGGGACCTTCTAACTGAAATACATTAGAGATCAGGTCTTGGGAGATAACAAGCATATCGGCCCCATTTGGTGATTGGATAGTTCTTTTCTTGGCAGTATACCGACTGGCCAGAGCTTTCACCAATTCTACGTTGATGAACACGCTTGGCACCACAAGTCTTCCTAAGTTTAGTCTCCATGGGTTACATAATGGTTGAAATCTGAATTGTTTTCTATAGTGATACATAAAAAGCTCATAGCCTCGGTGTGGCGTCCAAACATCGCCAAGACCCCTATGTTTATCTAACAATTTACTTGCTTGAAACTTCTTCTAGGTCTTGGCCCTGACCCCAGACATTGATCTATCAAGTCTTGGTTTAAATTCCTCTTTTCAATTTTTTGTTTCTTTGCCTTAGGTTTTTCCACATTTTCTTCCATTGCAAACTCTGAAAAAATGCAACTTTCTAGCTAAGAGTGGAGTACTTACGTGAATTTTTGCTTCTCTTGGCTTCACTGTGTGAGAGGTCCAAGTCTTGTCCTTTCTACTTCTGCCCTTAGCGTAGCCTTTCTGGTTTCTGTGAATTGTATGATTAATTCATGGTGCAATTCACCTTTGTTCTGGCTCATTAATATACCACTTTCTTCGGTCTTGTCATCAGAGAGAGCATTTATGTTAAATATCCCTACGATGCTTTTGACGTCACATCAACTAGTAGTAATCATTCATCACTATATCGTGGGGACCTTGGTTTTTTTTCCACCGATGGCCACCTTCTCCACCGATAAGTGTTTTTCTTTCGGTCTATCGGTAAGACATCAAACAATGTTACCCCAATGCATCCTAGCTTCACCGATAAGTGTTAGACTTTGATACCCCGTGATTATATTGGGCTATCGTGGGAGCTTCATCATTCATTCCGCTGATGCACTAGAGCTGCGATGATGTAATAATCTTTGTTGTTTCCATTGGCCCGTCGGGGAGACTACCTTGGAAGTTAGCTCGATGGAAGGATATTATGCCGATGTAAGGATATGAATTGCCCCTATCGGGCTATCAGTGGGGTAGTGATGGGAGTTCCACCAACAGAGTATTGTTATCCCAATGGTATCAAAGGAATTCAATGGATTTCATGAATGTGATTATTTGGGTATGTTGGTTACAAAAATGGATTTTTTACACGAACCTCAATAATTTGTCTAGATCATGAAATTGAGTTTGGTGAGATTTTGTAAGGACTAGGAGATAAATGAATAGATGTTAATGCAAATATGTGGGATTTTTTTTTTAGTCCTAACACAGCTCTTTTGACATTTTTTTGTCTTATACTTATTATGTGATGCATGATTTGTTATTTTTCTTTGTTATTTTGTGCATGCATGTGCCATGTGTAGGCTTAATAGTGGGTTATTGACCTCTCACATGAGCTGATATGTTGGTGATCTAGGTTTTCTAAACAAAAGTCCCCCCGATAAAGTAAATTGCCCCCAATAGAATAATATGTAATAATATTTTGAGGGAGTATAATATTTCTTATAGGGATGTATTGTCTATGCATTGATGGATATTCATATCTTGTTTCAAAGCTCCCATTTTAGTACAAGCAGGGAGGATGTTGGTAATGGTTGTGGAATTTGGCTTTACACCTGCAATTGTATTTGCTTGAAAGTTTTTAAAGTCTTTCCACCAAATTCATTTTATGCATATCTATTATAGATGTCCTTAAGCTATATGAAAAATGTGTATATACAATTTGAGATCAATTGATAAGCTGGGACATGTAATGTTGATTTGATTTACATTTTACTTAAGATATAATTTCGTTGCGTTGCTAAATTTCATAGTTCAATAATTGGGATTCTCAATGATCTTGTATACCCAAACTGTATGGGATTCTCTATTAGTTTGACAATTTAAATGATCTTGAGTTCATAAGTACAAAGTGATAAGTTTTGATAGATAATGTAATTCCTTGTTGCATTTATCATAGAAACAAAGGCCTCTTTTGATTGTAGCAGATGATGTAGAGAGTGAAGCATTGGCTACTTTGATATTTGAAATTGATGATTTTCTTACTAAATTGATAATGTTTGAATTTTCTTGTTCGTTCTTAGATGTTGAGTCTAATTAATAAGTTTAATGTTGTGTTGCAACTTGCAGATGAGTATGTTGATATGATAAATGCTAGCATTGTTGATCCTATAAAGTTATCAGAATTGCATTAGTTGATGCAGAAAGGTAAAACTATTTATCGTTATTATAATTAGTGGAACTTGCAACTACAATATCTGATAAAAATCTACTTCCAAATATGCTTTTGATGGATGTTATATCTAATTTTGATACATTCACTATATCTAGCGCCTAAGTTTAGAGTGCCATAGTTGGAGAAGGAAAAGAAAATGTTTGAATTTTATCCTCTGTATTATTTGAATTTTCTGAGTTTTTGATGCAAATTTTGGAAACCTTATTTTCAGTACTGACTTCAAATTAAGAAGTGAAAGATGAATGTGAGGAAGATTTTGGAGGAGCTGAAACCAATAGCGGTGAGAAAGTTGTGGATTTGCAAGGGGATTAAATGGGTTGAGACCCTATAGGAGGTCGTTGCCCTTCCCAAAGGACTACAATTAAGGAAGGGGAAAATAATATAAGTATATGAAATAGAGTTGATACATTTTTATAGTTTAGCCAAGTTTGTAGTTTTCATTGAGACATTAAATGTAACTAGTGAGGTTTTAATTTGCCAATGAGGCTTAATGAAGTAAATTTTTAGAGTGTCTTTTTCTCCACTTATAAATACTATGTTGTGGCTCCTCTTGATTTGTAATCATTTTGTACTTGTGTTTGATCAATTATATTTGTTCAAAACATTTTGATCTTCATTTCATGGTGCTTTTTAACATTTGAATATCTATGATACTTGAAGTTTATATGCATAAATTTGTGAGGATTAATTAATTAAGTTAGATTTGATTTGTAATGACTAAATATATGATAAAAGTAATGACTAAATTAATGACTAAATACATGACTAAATACATGACTAAATTAATGATTAAATATATGACTAAATTAATGACTAAAGTAATATTCAAATAAATGAAGCTACCACAACTAAATAAAATGACAGTTAACTTAACAATGTATTAAATTAATGAAGCTAAATATATATTGACTAAAATTAATGACTAAATATATATGACTAAACAAATCCACTACTATGACTAAATAAATGACTAAATTAATGAGCTAAATCAATGACCAAATCATTGATTAAATAAATATTAAAATAGTTTAGTCATAAATTTAGTGATGTTATAAATGACTACAAATAAACCACTTAAAATAGTCAAATGACTAAAATTAATGACCCAAATAAATAACTAAATAAATGGAGGAAGCTAAAATGCGTGGCTAAATCAATGACCAAATCAATGACCAAATTAATGACTAAAATCAATGACTAAATAAATGGCTAAAATTGTTTAGTCATAAATTTAGTGGTGTTATAAATGACTACAAATAAACCACTAATAGTCACGTGACTAAAGTTAGTCATTTATATGCAATTTTTAGTAGTTTATTTAGTCATATATTGCTATTTGTGTACTAGTGTTATGGTCCCCTTATCCTCTCAACACAACCTAAAGTTATAGCCTTCTTAGATGCACATGTCCCTAATTTCCCTCATGCTCACAACTACTTAATTTGGTAAGTTAAATCTAGCCATTCACAATCTAACCACCTTCATCTCCACCCTCCATTTTCTCCTTGATCCTACGTAATTCCTCAACCATTTTGCACCCTTGATCTCACAATCAAATATTGACCATCCATTTCCCATTCCCAAAATTTATAAATTTATTTATCCTCTCATCTAAATCAATCAATCATCACTCATGCTAAGTATATACTGTCAAATTGGTGATCTTCAAGCAAGGATCATCCACATCCCAAAGTTATTTGAGCAAATCAAGTCACAATGGAGGTTATGGTAACATTTCATGTTGGTTTTTGATATTATTATCTTGTTTTGATCTCTTTTGTGAGCTCTATCTAGAGCTTTTGCATGTTTTAAAATAGGAGCTTACATTGTTTGTTTGTTTTTGTTTAAGTTTCAAATCTCGACATCACACATGCAACTTTATACTTTCACCCTCCTCATGTCCTATATCTTGGACCACAAGATTGATCATAATCTCCCATTTATTATTTTTTTGATCTAATAAAAAATAAAATGAATGTGTGAATATTTTAGGAATCAAAGGTTACATTGGGTAAGAGAAGATTGTAAAAAGCAAAAATGAAGAATGCTTAGTTGATTCTTGGTCATAAAATTGTAGGTTGAAAAACACATTGTTCATTTCAACCGACATAAGTTTAGTTAATGATTCTCAAGTTGTATTCAAATATTTTACTTGATTAGTTAATTCATAATTTGTTGTGTTTCAAAATTTAGGATTTGTAATTTGTAGAAATGAACATTGTATAGTTGATTATTGGTCATTAAAATGCAAGTTAAAAAACACATTATGTATTTCAACTTGCATAGTTTTAGTTTATGAGTCCTAAGTTCTCCTTCAAATTGTTAATTTGATTAGTTGATTCATAAATTGTTGTGTTTCAAATTTAGGATTCCTAAATTAAAAAATAAAGATTGTTTAGTTGATAGTTGGCCAAGAAAAATGCATTGTTAAAAAGACATAGTGTTCTTCAACATGCACAAGTTTGTTTATGATTTTTGGGCCGTCTTTCAATTTTTTTTACCTTTCTACTTGATTTATAATTTGTTGTGTTTCAAAATTTAGGATTCTTAAATTTTAAAAATGAATATTATTTAGTTGATTGTTAAAGAAAAATGTAGGTTGAAAAACACATTGTGTATTTTAACTTGAACATGTTTAGTATATAAGATTTAAGTTGTGTTTCAATTTTTTACCTATTTAGTTGATCCATAATTTGTTGTGTTTCACATTTTATGGATTTTAAATTGGTAAAAAGAGGATTATTTAGTTGATTGTTAGTTAATAAAAATGTTGATTGAAAAACAAACTATATTCTTCATCTTGTACAAATTTTGTTTACAATTTATGAATTGTGAAAATAAATTCTATTTGATTTTTTTTTTTTTGATAAAAAGCATTAAGTCTGAAATAGTATTAATATAAAGCATAATTACAAAAGAGAGTAGTAGAGGGACCAAAAATAAAATGTCCTTGTAAGAGGAAAGAGAGCCATACATAACAAAATTAGCCCAAAAAAAGTCCATAGGCCCACAAACCAAAGAAGTTCCAAACTATAACAACCAACAAAAAACTTAAAATAACATTATGCAAGTGTGGCTCATTTCTTCTTTCAAATTTGGTGTTGTCAGAGTTGATTTGAATTTTTTCACCTCTATATTTAATTCAATTTTTTTTATCTTTAAAATTAAGATTCAAAAATTGTTTATAAAAACATGCAGGTTGAAAAACTCATTGTGTTGTTTAATTTGTAGAAGTTATGCTTGAAAATTATAAAGTGTAAAATATTTTCAAAATTTCTTATTATGTTTAGGAAGCTAATGTGAATATCATGGACTCAACAAAAAGCTATTTATGTTTCATAATGTCATATGTATGCATCAAAGTAGGATGAATAACATATATACCTTGATTAAACAAAAAGACTACACATAACTCCCAATGTGACAAAGATGAATATGCAATTTGAAATAAATGAAGCCTCAAGGATTGCAACCTCTAAATTAGATGAATTTAGAGATTCATACATTCATTCCTATATTCTTCTATTTACATTGTATTAATTGTATATTTTGCTCCAAGAATTTCAATCTTCATACATGCATTGTTATAAATATACAAAGCCACAATTATAATTAAATTAATCCTTAAATGTTTCTACGAATATAAAGATTCACGCATTATTACAAATCTCTAAATTGCATATTTTACTCCAAGAATTCTAATCTTCATAATTAATTATTATAATATATTATTTTCACATATAGTTTGTTTTTTTATAAATTCTTCTTGAAAATTTAATTATCATTCTTATTCTCCCAACATTTTCCCTTATATTTCTCTTTTTTTGTTCTCCCTAAATTTCTCTTTGAGAATTCTCCATATGCTTCTCTTTGTAAATTCTCTTTGCATTTCTATGTTCCCCTTCATTTTTCTTACTAATTTGTGTCAAATAATTTCTTGCAAAAATTCTCATCTCCCAATAATTTATTCATAAAAGTTAGTTATTTTTATTTTCAATAAAAATACGTTGTTTCCTTTCTACAAACAATATTATAAAAGTAACATCATAAAAGTGATTGATTATTCCAATTAAATTATTATTTGTCTATTAAAATTGATTGTCCATAACATACATAAAAAAATGAAAAATATTATATCATTATAAAACAAATCAATAAAAATATGAACATTCAATGACTCATATATATTAAACAATAAATATGATGAAACATTTATGCAAATTATATGAAAAATATCAACTTCTATAATTGCATGCCATAAGCTCTAATGTTAAAGTTTTACTTTGACATCATTCTACAGTTTATATTTTTATGTTTTTCAGTTAAAAGGTGGCACTAAGAAAGAAGCAAAACATAGGAAACACTTGGAGAAGATCAAATATAAGTTCTTACAACTTCATGACGGGGATATTCGATGTTCCAAACAGCTGCAAAGTTTGTTCAAATTCAAATTATAAGTGCTGCTCTTTCATATTGTCATTATGTTGTTGTATTCGATACATGTTAATAGTTCTACTGTAAAGCAAGTCTATTATAATTGTTATTTTTGCTTTATGATGGACATAAGTTATATGGTTTGTAAGGCTTTTGTATAGTGCTTTAATTCTATTAGACTCTTGTAATTATTATCGATTTCATTTCTTCTTCTTTTTGCAATTTCTTTAGAACTACATTATTCTTTATGTACCTTCAACTTTATTTAATGAAAAAAAAAAACACTAATTTTTTGTATGACTAATTCCATTCTCTTAGAAATCTTGCACAGTGAAAAACCTAAAATGACACATTACCCTTCTCCATCAACCATTAATGACACTCATAATCTAGAACAGAGATATTTGGGCCCTCTCTTATCTCCTTAATAGTATTTGATAAAATTTGAAACTATTTATTGAGAAGACATTGCAGTCCTCCCACATTTTCTCCACCCCATTCATGTAGTCCACATGTGGAAGAGTGTGAGCTTGTATCCAATCCATGAGAAGCCAAAGTTTGACTAGCTCTTGGATTAAAAAGATGAAACAAAGTCTTTATCATGACAATTTTTATAATGATATTTGGGGCAAAAAGCACTTAGGACTTCAACATCACTTGAAAACAAAATCCCTGGATTCCGACCGCCAACTAACTCCAATATCATTGGACTTTCAAGTCCGGGCTTGTCGTTAGCGTCAACGAAGTTAGCATTGCCGTCAAATATTCACAAATACGCTTAAAAACTACGCCAAGTTTGTCGTTTCCCGACGCTACGTATTCGATATCCGTCAATGACAAAACGAACAAACATGCCGTCAATTTATTCAAAATCCTGACATGTGCCAACAAAACCTTATTTATTTATTAGACGCTTAACAGCTAAACATTAGCTGCTCATTACCTCGGAAAACAATAACTCGATACATTTAATGATGTTGAAAATTACGGGTGAATGTAGGAACATTGGGGGAAGAGAAGTGGAATATAGTGTGGAAAGCAGAGTATTGGATAACGAAAGAGCACTTGTATGATTTGTCACAGATCACATTATTTTCGAGGAGATTTACCAAGTGGGTGTTTCCCAGGGGGATGGTCGAAGTTGTGCTGAATCTAATGAGCCTGGAAGCTGAGGATTCGGTGGAGAATTGAAGAAGTTGTGTGGGTTTTAAAGAATTTTGAACAATCTGTTTTAGCCCTGTTTCTGAAGGTCTGCCTTATATTAGGCCTACAATGGTAGTGAGGATGATAAAATGGCGACCCTGGCCGCCTCTGTGCTCTAAAAAATTTAAGGTGAAATTGGTGCTACATTGTTTGGAGGGGCTTGTGATTGAGGGTGATTCTGACGGTTCAAGCTTTGGAGTGAATGTGAAGTGGAAGGGGCCTAAGGGTAATAAGCTAGGGTCTCGTTTTAGGAGGGCTGTTAAGAGGAATCAAAGTGGTTTGCAGTGTCTTGGGAGTGATGGGGTTGTGCAGTGGAATGAGGAGTTTGAGAATGTGTGTGTTCTGACTATGGGGAAGGAAGAGGGTGCTGGGTTTCAGCCTTGGGAAGTTTGCCTTGAGATTGTTCATGTAAGTACAATTTTTATTTTTGTTGTCTTGTCCTTTTTTTTTGCGGTTTCTTTGTTTGCCTTTCAGATCTTTGTGCAAGATGGATTTCCATTTTAAGGACCAGGTATGGACATTTTGTGTGGGGAAATAAGTACCCAGTTGTGAAGAAAATTACCGGGGTTTGTTTTTACATGAGCTGAGATTGCCCAATGATCTTAAATACGCTACCCATTTTCTGTTTCTTTTCGGTTTTGACGTTACATTGTTGTGTGAGCTACAGTTTCAAATGACCACAAATGCAATACCCATATTTTAGTTTTGCATAACGCTTTGCAAACTCTGTGTCGTTAAATAGACTACCCATTGTCTATTTCCTTTGGAGTCTGTTGTTTCTTTGTCGTTTGATAGTAAATGATCATAAGTTCAGTATACCCATTTTCTGTTGTTGCATGGAGCAATGCAAACTGTAAATGAATATGGGCATTGCTATTTTAGTAGAAGTTAGGCCCAGTAATTTGTGCTCAGAGGGCTTTTGTTCGTGTCCAATGTTGTATTAATGTGGAAGCTGTGTGCTCTGTTGACATTTGAAAATATAAATTTCTGTTTGACATTTCGCTTTCAGATACACAAAACAATTGTGGAAAACCCTCGTATATCACACCCGTGAATTGTTATGATTGAGAATATAAATTTCTGGAATATTTTGTGTGCCACAATAGATATCCATTTTTGCAAATCTCCCTTATGCTATCTTTAGGGTTTGTTTTTAGTATGAGAGTTTATAAGTTTAAATGATCCAAAATGCAAATATCCATGTTCTATTCTTGCATAATTTGGTGTAACTGAATATGGGCATTGTTATCTTGATAGAAGATAGCTCATTTTGTGTTGATAAGATCATCAATGGTCATTTGTTTTTGTATTATTGTTTTTTTTCTTAAGATGGAACCTATGTGTTCTGTAAAAAATTGAATACATAAATTTTTGGACGACATTTGCTCTTTGAAAATAAATACCCAATCATCAAAACCTCTTCATACTACCTTTGGGAATTTGAATTACAATTTTTAAATAATCACAAATATATAACTATGTTTAATTTTTGCATCATGCCATGCAAAATTTGAGTTACTGAAATGGGCATTGCTGTCTTGTTAGGAGATGGGTTGTTCAATTCGTGTTCTAGGGACCAACTATGACACTTTTTTTTGTTAGAAATAAATTTGAATGGTGAGGCTATGTTCTTTGTTAACATTTGGAATCAGAAATTTCTGGATGACATTCAAGTTGTTAACCCAATGCAAAGTTAGTTTAAAAGCTATATAATGTCAATACAAACTGGAGCAATAATGTGGATCAAAGAATGAGTTGTTTTGAGCACCTATAATACTGGGGGAAGGCCGATGGTGATTTTCTTCAGGCACTCACCCAATGTCCTTGACATAGGGCCTCCATCGAGGCTCAACAGACTTCAGAGGGAGGCTCGACTGAATTCAGGAGGCGGGGGCAAGGCATTTGATCTATAAATCAAGGAGGGGGAGGAGACCTTGTCCAACAGGAGAGCACTCGTCTGCCCCCCATTGTAATTACAAAATTTGAAAAATTCAGTAGGTTTTCAAGAGTTCTAGGTGTAGGATTAGGATTTTTAAAAAGGTTTGAAATTTTCAGAAACTAGGTAAAAGAAAGTAAAATAAAACAAATAATGCATATATCTTAGTAATATAATATATTATATAATAATACCAACTTTCAAAATAGAAAACATCTGACCAAGAAAAATTATAAACTATATTCATACACAATATTATTGTTGCATATGTCTGCCTGCTCTAGATTTAGGTTTCTTAAAAAAGTTTGAAATCTTTAGAAACTAGGTAGAAGAAAATAAGTTTAATCAAATAACACATTTTTCTTTATAATATAATGCCAACTTCCAAAATAAAAAAGCATCTGACAAAGAAAAATCATAATATTATATGCATACACAACACTATCATTCCATATGTCTTTTATGTCCTGTTCCAGTTGTGTAAGATGATGGTGCCTATCAAGTTGAGTGTTGTTCATGTTTATGTGGCTTGTTGCAGAACCCTGTCACAACACACAAATAGGATCAATGCAGTTATAATGCTAAAGAATTCTTTTTTGAGGTTGAAAAATGTACTCTATAATCAGTTGTTATATTTACTAGCACTTGCACAGTTAGGATGCTTTTGCCAACAGGAAAATCTGTATTATTGACACAGACATATCATACGGATGGAGATGTAACACAACAGTTTCACCATTTTTACTTTTCCGGCATGAGACAACACTTCCGGGACTATCATATAATAATTATTTGTTAAAATACAAGTTGTAGCCAAATGTGTGCCCTTTACAAGTTGAATGATATTTCTAGATGGTTGAGTAACTGCTTGGAATATAGACAACACTAACAGTCTATCGAATGCCACTGATGAAATTAAATCATATTGTATATAGTGGTAGTGTATATCTGAAAGTAGGTGTTATAACTTGTTAGATTCTCTTCATTGGCAGCTGACATTTTATATTGTAACAGTAAACTAATGCTGAATAATGGTTCATCTGGCTATTGTTACCTACTTGGAAGTTGAGTTGTAAATATGTAAGGGATTTGAATTTTTGGTATGACAAATGACTCTGGTCAATTGTAGATCCTCACTGGTCATGGCTTGTGATGTAAATTACACTTTTTGTGAGGAATAATACTAGGATCTGTTTCAGTGTCTTGATTTCTTTAGTTTAAAGGCATGAGATATTGAGATATAACTGGTAGATTTGGGCATTTTGTAAATTGAGTGATGGCCAGCTAGAAAGATTTTGGATAAGAAATTGACATTTGTTAACATCTTTTCCAAAAGATGGACTCTTCTGATGTAATTACCTGGAACTGCAGAATTCAATTCAAGAACCAAAGACAAAGCCTTTTGTTATAGGCACATTGTTACTGAACCTTGGAGAGTTTGCCTCATCTGCAGAAGATGCAAAACAAAGCACCAAAATAGCTGTTTCTTATTGCATTGGAGGAGTGACATCCGAAGCTGCATTTGCTGTAAGATTATAATTCTTATGCCATTTTATTCTCTTTTCAACATTAATTTGTAAGGGTATATCGTTTGATATATTGGTATTTAGAAGTAGCTGGTTATGCGCATCAGGCCCTAAAGTGGTAATTGAATTCTAATTTTACAGATTTGAGACCATAAGTAGCTTTTTTCATCCCCTTGTGCCTATTAATGATTTTGCTTTGGGCTCCCCACTCTCCCTGTCCCCTACCCCTTCTGTTGTAATTTTGAAGAATCTTGCATTCCTCCATAGCATTCTTAGTAAGTCATGGAAATGTGTTTTGATTCATACAGATTACCATTGAGTTTATGGAGCTTCAAACATCTCAAGAAGCATTGGACCCTGTTCCCAGGCTTGTAGTTCCATCGCTACCTTTCATCGGGGTAAGTTTGTTATCAGATAAAGAAGATTTCTCTGCTTTTAAAGCAGGTCTAAGGAAGGTGAAAATTTTGAGAGAATATGTTGTAGTGGGGAGATCAAAGAAGGCTTCTGAAGAAGAGGAAGGCAGTGATGAGAAATTGTCCCCAAGAAGTGAAGAACATGAGTCTACTGATATGCTTGATTCAGATTCTGTTGATGACTGTGAGAAGGATGAATCTGAAGGTACAGGTGGGTCCAGATTTAGGAAGTCCTTCAGTTATGGAACTTTGGCTACAGCCAACCTCGTAGTTGAAGGTGTTCTCTATCTGAATTCAAGAGAAGATGAAGGTGGAGATAATTGGATACTGAACAGTTTACCTAGTATGGAGCCAATTCCTAAGCTTGTTGAGGAGCCATCTTCTTCAGATTCTGATCATGCTGTTCCACAAACATCCATGCGGAGCCTACTTACATGGAAAAAGAGGAAGGTTAGTTTCAGAACAGCAAAAGAGAGGGGAGAGCCTTTATTGAATAAGGCATATGGAGAAGAAGGTGGAGATGATATTGATTTTGATCGTCGACAATCAGGCTTTCCTATACAACCAATCCCTATAATGGTATGTTTTCTTGATTTTCCTGATCATGGCAGTTTGCATCATGCAAAATAATAGATATAAAATGTGAAAAGCTAAAAAAGGGATATGTTTTATTAATAATTTATAGCAATACATTGTTCAATAAAGTAAAGCTTGGATTGTTTCATTTCATATGGCTGAAAGCTCCCTAATTTTAGTTTGGCATGTTACACATATGCACAATTCACTAAAAAATGTATGTTCTGTTCACTTATCTCATGGAAGATAACTTTTTTGAAATCTTGAGGCATGATGTTTGACCTCTATATTTATTTGTCTAATGCAGCATGATAAAGATGATAGTGGAGTAATATCACATAAAACCGACTGTTTAGACTTTGGAGATGATAATTTTGCACTTGGCAGTTGGGAACAAAAAGAACTGCTTAGCAGAGATGGAGAAATGAGTCTATCTACTGAGGTATTTTTTGCTTCAATTGACCAACGGAGTGAACGTGCTGCAGGGGAAAGTGCTTGTACTGCTTTGGTAGTTGCTATTGCGGATTGGTTACAAAAAAATCCGGCCTGC
>VDFB02265265.1:0-47254 GCA_007258455.2 Sequoia sempervirens
AATTTGGTAAGTTAAATCTAGCCATTCACAATCTAACCACCTTCATCTCCACCCTCCATTTTCTCCTTGATCCTACGTAATTCCTCAACCATTTTGCACCCTTGATCTCACAATCAAATATTGACCATCCATTTCCCATTCCCAAAATTTATAAATTCATTTATCCTCTCATCTAAATCAATCAATCATCACTCATGCTAAGTATATACCGTCAAATTGGTGATCTTCAAGCAAGGAGCATCCACATCCCAAAGTTATTGGAGCAAATCAAGTCACAATGGAGGTTATAGTAACATTTCATGTTGGTTTTTGATATTATTATCTTGTTTTGATCTCTTTTGTGAGCTCTATCTAGAGCTTTTGCATGTTTTAAAATAGGAGCTTACATTGTTTGTTTGTTTTTGTTTAAGTTTCAAATCTCGACATCACACATGCAACTTTATACTTTCACCCTCCTCATCTCCTATATCTTGGACCACAAGATTGATCATAATCTCCCATTTATTATTATTTTGATCTAATAAAAAATAAAATGAATGTGTGAATATTTTAGCAAGCAAAGGTTACATTGGGTAAGAGAAGATTGTAAAAAGAAAAAATGAAGAATGTTTAGTTGATTCATGGTCATAAAATTGTAGGTTGAAAAACACATTGTTCGTTTCAACCAACATAAGTTTAGTTTATGATTCTCAAGTTGCATTCAAATATTTTACTTGATTAATTAATTTATAATTTGTTCTGTTTCAAAATTTAGGATTTGTAATTTGTAGAAATGAACATTGTTTAGTTGATTATTGGTCACTAAACTACAAGTTAAAAAACACATTATGTATTTCAACTTGCATAGTTTTAGTTTACGAGTCCTAAGTTCTCTTTCAAATTGTTAACTTGATTAGTTGATTCATAAATTGTTGTGTTTCAAATTTAGGATTCCTAAATTAAAAAAAAAAAGATTGTTTAGTTGATAGTTGGCCAAAAAAAATGCATTGTCAAAAACGCATAGTGTTCTTTAACATGCACAAGTTTTGTTTATGATTTCTGGGACGTCTTTCAATTTTTTTTACCTTTTTACTTGATTTATAATTTGTTGTGTTTCAAAATTTAGGATTCTTAAATTTTAAAAAATGAATATTATTTAGTTGATTGTAAAAGACAAATGTAGGTTGAAAAACATATTGTGTATTTTAACTTGAACATGTTTAGTATATGAGATTTAAGTTGTGTTTCAAATTTTTACCTATTTAGTTGATCCATAATTTGTTGTGTTTCACATTTTATGGCTTTTTAATTGCTAAAAAGAGGATTATTTAGTTGATTGTTAGTTAATAAAAATGTTGATTGAAAAACAAACTATATTCTTCATCTTGTATAAATTTTGTTTACAATTTATGAATTGTGAAAATAAATTCTATTTGATTTTTAAAAAAATAAATAAAAAGCATTACGTCTGAAATAGTATTAATATAAAGCATGGTTACAAAAGAGAGTAGTAGAGGGACCAAAAATAAAATGTCCTTGTAAGAGGAAAGAGGGCCATACATAACAGAATTAGCCTAGAAAAAGTCCATAGGCCCACAAAACGAAGAAGTTCCAAACTATAACAACCAACAAAAAACTTAAAATAGCATTATGCAGATGTGGCTCATTTCTTCTTTCAAGTTTGATGTTGTCAGAGTCAATTTGAATTTTTTCACCTCTATATTTAATTCAAAAAATTTTATCTTTAAAATTAAGATTCAAAAATTGTTTATAAAAACATGCAGGTTGAAAAACTCATTGTGTTGTTTAATTTGTAGAAGTTATGCTTGAAAATTATAAAGTGTAAAATATTTTCAAATTTTTTTATTTTGTTTAGGAAGCTAATGTGAATATCATGGACTCAACAAAAAGCTATTTATGTTTCATAAAGTCATATGTATGTATCAAAGCAATATGAATAACATATATACCTTGATTAAACAAAAAGACTACACATAACTCCCAATGTGACAAAGATGAATATGCAATTTGAAATAAATGAAGCCTCAACGATTGCAACCTCTAAATTAGATGAATTTAGAGATTCATACATTCATTCCTATATTCTTCTATTTACATTTTATCAATTGTATATTTTGCTCCAAGAATTTCAATCTTCATACATGCATTGTTATAAATATACAAAGCCACAATTAGAATTAAATTAATCCTTAAATGTTTCTACGAATATAAAGATTCACACATTATTACAAATCTTTAAATTGCATATTTTACTCCAAGAATTCTAATCTTCATAATTAATTATTATAATATATTATTTTCACATATAGTTTTTTTTTTTATAAATTCTTCTTGAAAATTTAATTATCATTCTTATTCTCCCAACGTTTTCCCTTATATTTCTCTCTTTTTTGTTCTCCCTAAATTTCTCTTTGAGAATTCTCCATATGTTTCTCTTTGTAAATTCTCTTTGCATTTCTATGCCCTCCATTTTTCTTACTAAATTGTGTCAAATAATTTCTTGCCAAAATTCTCATCTCCCAATAATTTATTCATAAAAGTTAGTTATTTTTATTTTTAATAAAAACACGTCGTTTCCTTTCTACAAACAATATTATAAAAGTAACATCATAAAAGTGATTGATTATTCCAATTAAATTATTATTTGTCTATTAAAATTGATCGTCCATAACATACATACAAATATGAAAAATATTATATCATTATAAAACAAATCAATAAAAATATGAACATTCAATGACTCATAAATATTAAACAATAAATATGATGAAACATTTATGCAAATTATATGAAAAATATCTACTTCTATAATTCCATGCCATAAGCACTAATGTTAAAGTTTTACTCTGACATCATTCTACAGTTTATATTTTTATGTTTTTCAGTTAAAAGGTGGCACTAAGAAAGAAGCAAAACATAGGAAACACTTGGAGAAGATCAAATATGAATTCTTACAACTTCATGATGGGGATATTCGAAAACACTTTGAGAAGATCAAATATGAATTCTTACAACTTCATGATGGGGATATTCGATGTTCCAAACAGCTGCAAAGTTTGTTCAAATTCAAATTATAAGTGCTCTTTCATATTGTTATTATGTTGTTGTATTCGATACATGTTAATAGTTCTACTGTAAAGCAAGTCTGTTATAATTGTTATTTATGCTTTATGCTAGACATAAGTCATATAATTTGTAAGGCTTTTGTATAGTGCTTTGGTTCTATTAGACTCTTGTAATTAATATCGATTTTATTTCTTCTTCTTTTTACAATTTTGAACTACATTATTCTTTATGTAACTTCAACTTTATTTAATACAAAAAAAACACTAATTTTTTATATGATTAATTCCATTCTCTTACAAATCCTTTAACCTAGACTAATATTGATAGTCTAAATCTTTTTTTAAACAATGAAAAACCTAAAATGACACATTACCCTCCTCCATCAACCATTAATGACACTCATAATCTAGAACAGAGATATTTGGGCCCTCTCTTATCTCCTTAATAGTATTTGATAAAATTTGAAACTATTTATTGAGAAGACATTGCAGTCCTCCCACATTTTCTCCACCCCATTCATGGAGTCCACATGTGGAAGAGTGTGAGCTTGTATCCAATCCATGAGAAGCCAAAGTTTGACTAGCTCTTGGATTAAAAAGATGAAACAAAGTCTTTATCATGACAATTTTTATAATGATATTTGGGGCAAAAAGCACTTAGGACTTCAACATCACTTGAAAACAAAATCCCTGGATTCCGACCGCCAACTAACTCCAATATCATTGGACTTTCAAGTCCGGGCTTGTCGTTAGCGTCAACGAAGTTAGCATTGCCGTCAAATATTCACAAATACGCTTAAAAACTACGCCAAGTTTGTCGTTTCCCGACGCTACGTATTCGATATCCGTCAATGACAAAACGAACAAACATGCCGTCAATTTATTCAAAATCCTGACATGTGCCAACAAAACCTTATTTATTTATTAGACGCTTAACAGCTAAACATTAGCTGCTCATTACCTCGGAAAACAATAACTCGATACATTTAATGATGTTGAAAATTACGGGTGAATGTAGGAACATTGGGGGAAGAGAAGTGGAATATAGTGTGGAAAGCAGAGTATTGGATAACGAAAGAGCACTTGTATGATTTGTCACAGATCACATTATTTTCGAGGAGATTTACCAAGTGGGTGTTTCCCAGGGGGATGGTCGAAGTTGTGCTGAATCTAATGAGCCTGGAAGCTGAGGATTCGGTGGAGAATTGAAGAAGTTGTGTGGGTTTTAAAGAATTTTGAACAATCTGTTTTAGCCCTGTTTCTGAAGGTCTGCCTTATATTAGGCCTACAATGGTAGTTAGGATGATAAAATGGCGACCCTGGCCGCCTCTGTGCTCTAAAAAATTTAAGGTGAAATTGGTGCTACATTGTTTGGAGGGGCTTGTGATTGAGGGCGATTCTGACGGTTCAAGCTTTGGAGTGAATGTGAAGTGGAAGGGACCTAAGGGTAATAAGCTAGGGTCTCGTTTTAGGAGGGCTGTTAAGAGGAATCAAAGTGGTTTGCAGTGTCTTGGGAGTGATGGGGTTGTGCAGTGGAATGAGGAGTTTGAGAATGTGTGTGTTCTGACTATGGGGAAGGAAGAGGGTGCTGGGTTTCAGCCTTGGGAAGTTTGCCTTGAGATTGTTCATGTAAGTACAATTTTTATTTTTGTTGTCTTGTCCTTTTTTTTTGCGGTTTCTTTGTTTGCCTTTCAGATCTTTGTGCAAGATGGATTTCCGTTTTAAGGACCAGGTATGGACATTTTGTGTGGGGAAATAAGTACCCAGTTGTGAAGAAAATTACCGGGGTTTGTTTTTACATGAGCTGAGATTGCTCAATGATCTTAAATACGCTACCCATTTTCTGTTTCTTTTCGGTTTTGACGTTACATTGTTGTGTGAGCTACAATTTCAAATGACCACAAATGCAATACCCATATTTTAGTTTTGCATAACGCTTTGCAAACTCTGTGTCGTTAAATAGACTACCCATTGTCTATTTCCTTTGGAGTCTGTTGTTTCTTTGTCGTTTGATAGTAAATGATCATAAGTTCAGTATACCCATTTTCTGTTGTTGCATGGAGCAATGCAAAACTGTAAATGAATATGGGCATTGCTATTTTAGTAGAAGTTAGGCCCAGTAATTTGTGCTCAGAGGGCTTTTGTTCGTGTCCAATGTTGTATTAATGTGGAAGCTGTGTGCTCTGTTGACATTTGAAAATATAAATTTCTGTTTGACATTTCGCTTTCAGATACACAAAACAATTGTGGAAAACCCTCGTATATCACGCCCGTGAATTGTTATGATTGAGAATATAAATTTCTGGAATATTTTGTGTGCCACAATAGATATCCATTTTTGCAAATCTCCCTTATGCTATCTTTAGGGTTTGTTTTTAGTATGAGAGTTTATAAGTTTAAATGATCCAAAATGCAAATATCCATGTTCTATTCTTGCATAATTTGGTGTAACTGAATATGGGCATTGTTATCTTGATAGAAGATAGCTCATTTTGTGTTGATAAGATCATCAATGGTCATTTGTTTTTGTATTATTGTTTTTTTTCTTAAGATGGAACCTATGTGTTCTGTAAAAAATTGAATACATAAATTTTTGGACGACATTTGCTCTTTGAAAATAAATACCCAATCATCAAAACCTCTTCATACTACCTTTGGGAATTTGAATTACAATTTTTAAATAATCACAAATATATAACTATGTTTAATTTTTGCATCATGCCATGCAAAATTTGAGTTACTGAAATGGGCATTGCTGTCTTGTTAGGAGATGGGTTGTTCAATTCGTGTTCTAGGGACCAACTATGACACTTTTTTTTGTTAGAAATAAATTTGAATGGTGAGGCTATGTTCTTTGTTAACATTTGGAATCAGAAATTTCTGGATGACATTCAAGTTGTTAACCCAATGCAAAGTTAGTTTAAAAGCTATATAATGTCAATACAAACTGGAGCAATAATGTGGATCAAAGAATGAGTTGTTTTGAGCACCTATAATACTGGGGGAAGGCCGATGGTGATTTTCTTCAGGCACTCACCCAATGTCCTTGACATAGGGCCTCCATCGAGGCTCAACAGACTTCAGAGGGAGGTTCGACTGAATTCAGGAGGCGGGGGCAAGGCATTTGATCTATAAATCAAGGAGGGGGAGAAGACCTTGTCCAACAGGAGAGCACTCATCTGCCCCCCATTGTAATTACAAAATTTGAAAAATTCAGTAGGTTTTCAAGAGTTCTAGGTGTAGGATTAGGATTTTTAAAAAGGTTTGAAATTTTCAGAAACTAGGTAAAAGAAAGTAAAATAAAACAAATAATGCATATATCTTAGTAATATAATATATTATATAATAATACCAACTTTCAAAATAGAAAACATCTGACCAAGAAAAATTATAAACTATATTCATACACAATATTATTGTTGCATATGTCTGCCTGCTCTAGATTTAGGTTTCTTAAAAAAGTTTGAAATCTTTAGAAACTAGGTAGAAGAAAATAAGTTTAATCAAATAACACATTTTTCTTTATAATATAATGCCAACTTCCAAAATAAAAAAGCATCTGACAAAGAAAAATCATAATATTATATGCATAGACAACACTATCATTCCATATGTCTTTTATGTCCTGTTCCAGTTGTGTAAGATGATGGTGCCTATCAAGTTGAGTGTTGTTCATGTTTATGTGGCTTGTTGCAGAACCCTGTCACAACACACAAATAGGATCAATGCAGTTATAATGCTAAAGAATTCTTTTTTGAGGTTGAAAAATGTACTCTATAATCAGTTGTTATATTTACTAGCACTTGCACAGTTAGGATGCTTTTGCCAACAGGAAAATCTGTATTATTGACACAGACATATCATACGGATGGAGATGTAACACAACAGTTTCACCATTTTTACTTTTCTGGCATGAGACAACACTTCCGGGACTATCATATAATAATTATTTGTTAAAATACAAGTTGTAGCCAAATGTGTGCCCTTTACAAGTTGAATGATATTTCTAGATGGTTGAGTAACTGCTTGGAATATAGACAACACTAACAGTCTATCGAATGCCACTGATGAAATTAAATCATATTGTATATAGTGGTAGTGTATATCTGAAAGTAGGTGTTATAACTTGTTAGATTCTCTTCATTGGCAGCTGACATTTTATATTGTAACAGTAAACTAATGCTGAATAATGGTTCATCTGGCTATTGTTACCTACTTGGAAGTTGAGTTGTAAATATGTAAGGGATTTGAATTTTTGGTATGACAAATGACTCTGGTCAATTGTAGATCCTCACTGGTCATGGCTTGTGATGTAAATTACACTTTTTGTGAGGAATAATACTAGGATCTGTTTCAGTGTCTTGATTTCTTTAGTTTAAAGGCATGAGATATTGAGATATAACTGGTAGATTTGGGCATTTTGTAAATTGAGTGATGGCCAGCTAGAAAGATTTTGGATAAGAAATTGACATTTGTTAACATCTTTTCCAAAAGATGGACTCTTCTGATGTAATTACCTGGAACTGCAGAATTCAATTCAAGAACCAAAGACAAAGCCTTTTGTTATAGGCACATTGTTACTGAACCTTGGAGAGTTTGCCTCATCTGCAGAAGATGCAAAACAAAGCACCAAAATAGCTGTTTCTTATTGCATTGGAGGAGTGACATCCGAAGCTGCATTTGCTGTAAGATTATAATTCTTATGCCATTTTATTCTCTTTTCAACATTAATTTGTAAGGGTATATCGTTTGATATATTGGTATTTAGAAGTAGCTGGTTATGCGCATCAGGCCCTAAAGTGGTAATTGAATTCTAATTTTACAGATTTGAGACCATAAGTAGCTTTTTTCATCCCCTTGTGCCTATTAATGATTTTGCTTTGGGCTCCCCACTCTCCCTGTCCCCTACCCCTTCTGTTGTAATTTTGAAGAATCTTGCATTCCTCCATAGCATTCTTAGTAAGTCATGGAAATGTGTTTTGATTCATACAGATTACCATTGAGTTTATGGAGCTTCAAACATCTCAAGAAGCATTGGACCCTGTTCCCAGGCTTGTAGTTCCATCGCTACCTTTCATCGGGGTAAGTTTGTTATCAGATAAAGAAGATTTCTCTGCTTTTAAAGCAGGTCTAAGGAGGGTGAAGATTTTGAGAGAATATGTTGTAGTGGGGAGATCAAAGAAGGCTTCTGAAGAAGAGGAAGGCAGTGATGATAAATTGTCCCCAAGAAGTGAAGAACATGAGTCTACTGATATGCTTGATTCAGATTCTGTTGATGACTGTGAGAAGGATGAATCTGAAGGTACAGGTGGGTCCAGATTTAGGAAGTCCTTCAGTTATGGAACTTTGGCTACAGCCAACCTCGTAGTTGAAGGTGTTCTGTATCTGAATTCAAGAGAAGATGAAGGTGGAGATAATTGGATACTGAACAGTTTACCAAGTATGGAGCCAATTCCTAAGCTTGTTGAGGAGCCATCTTCTTCAGATTCTGATCATGCTGTTCCACAAACATCCATGCGGAGCCTACTTACATGGAAAAAGAGGAAGGTTAGTTTCAGAACAGCAAAAGAGAGGGGAGAGCCTTTATTGAATAAGGCATATGGAGAAGAAGGTGGAGATGATATTGATTTTGATCGTCGACAATCAGGCTTTCCTATACAACCAATCCCTATAATGGTATGTTTTCTTGATTTTCCTGATCATGGCAGTTTGCATCATGCAAAATAATAGATATAAAATGTGAAAAGCTAAAAAAGGGATATGTTTTATTAATAATTTATAGCAATACATTGTTCAATAAAGTAAAGCTTGGATTGTTTCATTTCATATGGCTGAAAGCTCCCTAATTTTAGTTTGGCATGTTACACATATGCACAATTCACTAAAAAATGTATGTTCTGTTCACTTATCTCATGGAAGATAACTTTTTTGAAATCTTGAGGCATGATGTTTGACCTCTATATTTATTTGTCTAATGCAGCATGATAAAGATGATAGTGGAGTAATATCACATAAAACCGACTGTTTAGACTTTGGAGATGATAATTTTGCACTTGGCAGTTGGGAACAAAAAGAACTGCTTAGCAGAGATGGAGAAATGAGTCTATCTACTGAGGTATTTTTTGCTTCAATTGACCAACGGAGTGAACGTGCTGCAGGGGAAAGTGCTTGTACTGCTTTGGTAGTTGCTATTGCGGATTGGTTACAAAAAAATCCGGCCTGCATGCCAATAAAGTCACAATTTGACACATTGATACAAGAGGGATCTCTAGAGTGGAGAAAGCTATGTGAAGTTGAGGCCCATAGAAAGAGGTTTCCTGATGGGCATTTTGACTTGGAAACAATATTACAAGCAAAGATACGGTCTTTATCTGTCATTCCTGGTAATTCGTTCATTGGTTTCTTTCAGCCTGAAGGCTTGGGAGATTCATGTGAATTTCTTCAGGGAGCAATGTCATTTGACAATATCTGGGAAGAAATAACAAATGGCAGTTTAAAGGAGAGTAAGAATAGTGAACCGCAGATTTACATTGTTAGTTGGAACGATCACTTTTTTGTTCTCAAGGTGGCAAAGGAAGCATATTATATAATTGATACTCTTGGAGAAAGATTGTTTGAGGGATGTAATCAGGCATATATATTGAAATTTGACAAACACACAGAAATGTACCAGTTGCCACCTAGAAAACAGAAACTGAAAGAAGAGAAGAATAGCATGGATTTGCTCCCTGTCACATTGGAGAGCACAAAATGTCTGATGTCAGAGAGAGCCAGTGATCTGGAACAGGAAGATGCAGAGTCTCAAGCAAAAGACGCAACACCACCTGAGAATCAGGGGAATGGAGATAATGGAAAAAAGCTTATTTGTAGAGGAAAGGAATGTTGCAAGGAGTTTATCAAAGGATTTTTGGCAGCTATCCCTTTGAAGGAGCTACAGATAGATATTAAAAAGGATTTGTTGGCGAAGACCATATTGCATCGCCGCCTGCAAATTGAGTTTCATTTCACAGCTGACTCTTATGTGCCCTTGATTGTGTAGCAAAGAGATGTGGCAGTTGCTGCTGTATTTAAGAGTTTGAGTTCTTATGCCTAATTATGAAATTTGATTGGTACATACTGTGTGCAATGCACAATGCAATTTTACTGACATAATTCTTTCACTAGCATTAGTGATTTCAATTCTTTGTTAACTACACTTAACAACAAAAAAACCAGTTTTTAGTTGACCTTGGTATGTTATAGTTTGACACAGGGATGGCAATATTCTTTTCAGCATGTCTTCGAACAGTGATGCGCAGGCCTGGATACCATATGGCTTTGGTTTATCGTAGCCCCAAAGAGTTCTTGTGCATCAAGTAAGACAAGGCACACTCTCAAAGGTGTGAATGGATATCCATATGATAGCTTTTGGTTAATTTATTGTAAACTATAGTTTGTGGACTTCGTTGTAATATTTATACTGGATGTAGACGTCCTGGACTCCCTCAAGGGGGCACTTGTATGAAGTTGGAAGTAACATTGCAATCCTGTTGTAAGACCTTATTTTGTGCTATCTATTTGTTTATGATTGCCGGGCAGCTCCAAAAGCCAGGCAAGAAGATTTGATTGGATTGTGGGTACGCTGTGAGATTGCTCATATTTTGTTTTTTTATATTTTGCACTTTTTACAACTCCATAAGTGATTGATTGCTGTGATATTGTGCTTGTTCCTTTTCTGGGCTTTTCTATTTTCTTTCTGCTATCAGAACCAGATAGGTTGATGGGTTTACCGTTGAGTGTCTTTTCTAGAAGAATATAATGTCCCTTATTATTGGTCCTTGGTACTTACCATTGATTATCAGAGCAAATGGTAACATGCCATTTAAGAGGCTTGTCATTTATTGATTTAATGAGTCGCTAGGAGCCCAAATGTTGTCAGTGTGTGGGGGTTGCATGTCATTAAGCGTCTTCCGTGGAATGGAAATGCACGGGACTGTCTCTAAATTGTCATCTTTACTCTAGCATAGTTATTATCGTAATTGATATATATATATAAATATTGATTCCTTAAAGTATCTGAAAACCATTAGCTATCCATGTATGACCAATTCAAAGTTGATTTATTAATTATGCCAGCTGCAACTAGTTGAGAACCCACATAGAAATGAATTATTAAATAATATTTAACGGGGCAGTTATTTCAGCCCACCGAAGTGAATATGTTAGTTGGAGTGCCAGTGGCCAGTATTGGAGAGTAAAGGAGACGTGGCCAGTTAGGAGGACAGTGGACGCAGAAATCTTAAGAAGGGTATACAAGTGGATGAGCCTTATTGAAGAAAAAGGGAGTTGCTATTTTTATTGTTTTGTGATGTTGGTGAACAAAAGGAGCCCTGTGATTTGCCATTAGTTGAAGCAGGGACAGAGGGGTCGAGTTGAGTAGCCGGATGGCAAATCAGTTCTCCAGAAAATTAGCAATTCTTTAATTGAATATACTAAAGGTTTAAATAGTAGTGGCCACTGTTAACGTTTCAAACTATTATTCTTCTTAAATAATTACTATGGGCAGCTTCTCATGTGACTGCTTAGCTTATTTGGGCTAGCAGCTTTTGCTCAACTTATCTAGGAATTATTTGTGGAGCTGGTGGCCCCATGTGTATTTAGACGTTTTGCTTGTTTTTAAGTCATCTTAAATTTATATTTATAGTAATAATTAATAATCTGTGCAGTTAAAAGTTGGGGAAAAAAATTAGAAACAAATATTATAAAAGAGGGAAAGAAATTTGTGGAGGTACTTGGCATTTTTGACAATATACAGTTGCTTATTTTCAGCCCTTCTTTTTTCACAGTTTACTTTCAGTTCCTAAACAATAGCCGCTCCTTAAAAATAGGGAAAGATTTCAAAATATCCTTTTTCCATAATTTTTTTTTTTTTGCATGGGAACATTTAACTGCTTAAAGTTAAGCAAAAAACACCTTTAAACAACCACATAGGAACATGTGATATGTATTTATTATTGTACCCTAACCCTAATTCATCAAAAACATGAGACTACATAAAAACTACAAATAACAAAACATGGAACCAAACACCCTAAGCATTAACTACAACTATGTACAACCTACTATATAAACAAAATATTCCCATCGAGAGCCATACATGCTTGTCCATAACCACCGCAAAAAAACAACATTATCCCATAAATAAAGAGAACAATACCACTAGAAACTACCAATCATCAATCACAGACGAAGGAACTACATCGACTCACAAATGACCACTCCATGGAGTTGTCATCTTTACAAAAAAGTAAAGTAACTTACAACATAGGAGCAAACACACCCAAACTAGGCAACGTAGCATGGATCTTTAGCACTTTAAATATCTCTGTTCTATAAATTTCCATAGTCAGTAATGCATATTCTCCAACAATGACATCATATAATCGCTAGTTAATTGTAAGGCTTTATTATCTAATGAATTGACGACGTACCTTGTATTTCTTCTCGGAATTGAGAAATGGAAGTTTTAATTTGAATATTCGAATGTTGCCTTTGCTTGTTGCTTGAGATATATCTTGGCACTGCCTTGAAAATATCACCAGTCTTGATTGTTTTGTCGTTAGTACCCTTGACAAGAACTCCAATAGGCATTATGTTACTTTCTAATTCATAATAGACTTAGAAAGTACCCAAGCGTGTGATTGCTTCTCATTCACAATAGACTTAGATACTTCTTCAACCAAGCTAGAATCAAAGCAGACAATTGGAAGCAACTTGTGTTTGTTAGGCCCTCAAGCCCTAATAAAGCCTTTACTATTTGCATTAGCATTTATTCATCACACTTAATAAGTGTTCATTAGGCTCTGAAGCCCCAATATATCCTTCGCTATTTGTATTAGCATTGATTCATCATAGTTAAAAATTCTTTAGGTGATGGTTTAAGATTGGACTTGGTTGAAGTAGTCCTATGAGAATTCGCTATATACTATTTTGATAAGCACATCAAAAGAATATAGCTACAAGGAACCTACATCTAACCACTCTACTCGTGAAGCTTCACCTATATCGGCTATACATTTACAACCCAAACAAGTAAATAAAGAAAACCATCACCAAGAATCATCATCCTATACTTCTCCATGCTTCTCCCATGAGCCACCATATACAAATTGCTCCAAACAACTAAAGCCATTATGGTTGCTTACTAAGCCCCAAATTACCATAATTACTGGTGGAAGACTTGAAAATCATAAGGCTCGTCCTTCTCAACTATAACATTCAAATTATCTTGATCATTTATGTCTTTTCTTTCACCATAGATTTTTTTTAAGGAAAACCCCTTAATTTGCTACATAGTTGGCCACCTTATTTTAAACTCTAGAACAATGAGTTATCTTAAGTGAGCAAAATTACTTGCTCCAAAATTTCACCTCCTTTAGAATTGCACTTAGCTTCCAATTAGGACAATTATATTTTTAAATTGCATTTACTACTATTTGTAAATCCCTCCACTTCAATCACCATATAACTAGTTGCATGCTTGGCGTTAATATCTTCTAACAAAGCTATTCATATTGCATGGTTATTAGTTTGCCCTCCCCGCCCCCCATGTCCCACCTGCCTACCAAAATATTGAACCACCCATGACAAAGCCTACTCTTTGATTGTGAAGCACATAAGTTGACCTTGACTTTCATGGATTCTCTTTGGAAGTCCCATCAAAATTTAACTTTTACTCTCCACTTGGAGATTGCTGTCTCAATTACTTATACACTCTTTTTTCACTTATTTGTCCATGAATGATGGTTTTGAACTATTATTTTTAGACCAAAAATGAAATTAATATCATTCCTAACATTTTGTAGCTAAATTATCTAGTCAACTTTCTTCCTATTTGTATGTGTAAAGTCAACACTCAAACTAACTAATCATTGCTATCTAGTTTATAGTTGTGGCCAAGGTCTTATAGAATAGTAGGTCTCCAAAGCTTGCATGACACCTAGAAAAAATAATAAGATGAGGTGCAAGTGTTGTTTTTTTCAATTTGTCTAAAAGATCAACTATTCTTCTTCAATTTAGTTTAATGTTGTAAATGTAGTGTAAAAAATTGCATACCCTTGCAATTTCACCTATGTTTTGTGTCCATTTTGGTGTCTATTCCCTTAGTATATTTGTAGGCTCATTTTAGTCCTCGTATCAACCTTCTTTCTCAAGGTGCTCATGCCTTCTTTATTGTGGTCACATTTTTGTATCACCAATGTTACCTTTGTGTTTTTCTAGTCTCTGGTTGCCTTTTAGCTAGAAATTGAATAGACACTAACGCTTCGTGTGTCATGTCAACATCTTGTGAGAGTTTTCGTTTGATGGTTGTTTTCAAGTGTTTTTCCACTTGTCACCTTCACAAGTTAATGGAAATGACTTGAGACAATTCCAAATGGTTCATCAACCTCTTCCTTTTCCCTCCTCTCTTTCTTAATCTATCATTCATTTTAGACAATCTCTCTTGGTCTCTCTCACAACACTCAAGATTTACACAACACTTTTTTCAATGCTCTCTCAAGCTGTTTTTCACTTGGCCTTCTCAAGCCTCTACAAGTCCATTGATTTATCTTGCTTTATCCCCTTGTCAAACTATTAAGTGTTGTGCCTAGCCCCATTCTATGTGTAAACCCCACTATTTCCCATCCTAAATCCTACCTCAATGAAAACAAAATTACCGAGGACACCAACCATTAGATGGCCTCCTTTGAGCTTAAGATCCCCTAGGAAATTGAGTTGAATTTTCATTTGTAAATAATGCCCACAATTTGCTACCTTTGAGAAACTATGAATTTTCATCCTCAAGCCATAGTATTTAAATTCAAGATAATTAATTACTAGGGATTCCAACCGACTAAGTTCCAATCTTTAAATTTTCAAAGCAAGTTCTTTAAAATGTACTACCTTTGCCTAATTTTTATATATAAAATAAAATAAAATTTGAGTTGTTTTTATGATTTTAGTTATTTCTACTCATGGATGACACCTCGACACTACTTCAAAAACCACTAGGAGTAAGCTAGTTTCATCCCCAAAGTCTTAAATTTTTTTTAATTGGCCATTAGACAATTGCAGTAGGACCTTTGAGACTAGGTGACTAATTTCAAAGGACTTCAACAAGGTGAACAATTTCCATTTACAATTTTTGTTAACATAAAACTACTTATGTAATTTTTTTGCAAGTTCTTCATACTTCTCCCTCAAACTTTTCTAAGAATTCACTTTCATTTTTATCATCATTTGATCTATTTTTCCATCTCCCCATCTCCCTATTTACATTGTTCAAGCATTTACCTTAGTATTTTGTTACATTCACATGGTTTTCCCCAAATCCACCATCCACTCGCTTTTGTTTCATATTTGTAGACCTTCATACCATCTTTTTCATTGCCCTTAAGCCATTATAGAGCCATTTCATGATTTTAGTGTGGTTTTACTGACTCTTTGTGAATGAAAGCCTTTTTATGAAACACCTAAAAGTTGAGAGCCATTACCATGTCAAAAACCTGTTAGAGCACTTTAGACTTGAGGTTTCCCATTCCTATATCAATATTTTTTGACACCTCAAATTTTTTTGGAGTGAACAAAAAATTGTTTTGAAAATTGTTTTCCCACCCCATGTATCTTTTGCTATCATTTACAAGTTTTGATGGTTATTCTTTGATTTAGAATGATTTCTTTGCATAGACCAACTTTATACCATTATGTATAAATATTTCAACACAAATTTATGTTTGAAGACCCATAAGGTAATTGACTAGGGTAGAATCTCCCTTCAACCTTATTTTTGTAGGGTTCCCATTCATGAAAGTGCACTTGCAAGTTGCTTTTACAAGATTTTGCAAAGTTTCAAAAAATTGCCAATATCAAAGTACCTTTCAAATTTGTTGATGAATCCCTCAGAGAATTTTCAAAGTCCTATTTGACACAAACAAGGCCACTCTAGACAATTGAAGTCTCTTGTTGACTATTAGGAGTAGTCAAGGTTGCTCTATAGATTGTGAGTTGTTGATTTCATGCCTTATTTCAATGCTTTTTTAGTCTAATTTTGTACAAGAGATCTTATATCAAGCCTAGGGACCCATCCATGCTAAAAAAAATATTATTGGGTGAAACCACTCTAATTTGCTCAATTTATCATTTTTGTCAATGAATTGTGACCACTAGGTTTTCAAAATGTTTTCATGTCTCCTTTGTAGATTAGGAATTTAAGTCTTTTGGAACACCTCTTCTTGATGTCAACATTGATCTCTATCAGTTTTAGATTGTAACCATTTTGTTTACTAGGTGAAATTATTCCATTTGTTTAACTTGCATGCACTTTTCATTCATGTTTATCACAACCTCTTAAGTTTTATTGTCAATTACATGCCTTCTATTGCTCATTAATAGGCGAGAACTTCTGAGAAGCTAAGATGCAATTTGAATAGGCTCCTTAATTTTTTTAAAATATGTTCTCTTTGGTCAACGTCACCCACTTGAATACACGATCATGATGGCTATTAGGATTGATCAATACTATCAAGTAGGACATTTTTCCTATGGTAGCCTTGTCCTTAAAGTCTAATCACTTCCAAATTTTATGGGCAATTATAGGACCTAATTCTAAGCATTTTTTTTTTGGAAAAAATAATTTCACAAGGGAACTTGAACCTGTTTATTCATCATTTTCATTTCTAATACTTAGTCAAATTCACTTTGTTGATTTCAAAGTCTTGCATGTCTCCTAGTTTACATTGTTTGTCTAATTGATAATCCTTAGCCCATATAGTTTTCAAACTTAGAGTTAGAGTAGTTGGGCATAACTTTAGGACTCTTTAATTTGCATATGGTTTGCACACACAACCACACTTAAGAAAAACCTAACCACCACTTTTCTAAAAATGTTCATCTTTAAGGTTCTTTCTAATGTTAAGATTTAACCAATTCAAGCCAAGTTTAGAAACACACAAATTTATTTCCAAGAAGAAAGACAAGTGCTTATATAAAACTCAACATTAACCTTTACTATGACTCACTTAACAAATTTTTATACAAAAAAGAACAAAATGACTTCAATATTCAGATAATAATTTTTACATTATAAGTCCGACTTCCACTATCATTAAGAATTATATGCTCAAAGAAATTGGTTATAAGCTCACAAGAGTAGATTTTAGGGATTTAAAGGTATCCTGAAAAGCATTGCTTTAAAGCTACCTTATCTCTATTTACAAAAGAAATAAAGATAACACATCAATACAAACTAATACCAAATAAATAATTCAAATAAAAGCCTAAAAATAGACTCTCTCCTATTGCTTATAAGTAACCATTACTAATGATGACAATTACTAGATGTGATTGACACTTGAAACATAAATTTGCACATGAAGGACTTTTATAATTATGAAGCAAATGGTGGGAAATATGAAAAACATATCAGAGCTTTTGATAATCATTGAAAATTGGACGAATCTTTAACCACCATGGATATGTTGCCATTTTTTTAGCTCACTGTACTAGCCCAACTAGGTTCCTAGAAACTAAAACCTACGGCTTTTCCCTTAAACCTTCTTCTCAAACCAATACTCTTGATTGCTTAGAATTGACAGTGATCTTCTTATACTTGTAATCAAACTCTCAAATGGCTACATATACTTATTCACCCTAGGGCCAAAAACTTGAAAAATTTGTACATCTACCATCATGAATATTTGAAAAGATTTAGTCAAGTGTGAAACATTATTTTTTTCTTCTAAAGCATGCCTTATAGTCATATTAGCCATTTAAAATGATACTCAGGTACGCGTACTCTTATATCTTGGCAAGGACAACCTAGGTGCCTATTTGCCACTTTTTCACTCATTTCTCTCCCAAGCATACCTAGTAACAATTTTGTTGGTGTAAATAAAATCTTGTACCTAGTTGCTTTCCATTTGGTCTCAAGATCTTGGCAACCATAGCCAATTCTAACAAATGTCATTGCTAAAGAGCACCCTTCTTTTGGTGGTTAAATTTACACCTTATAAGCATGCCCAAATGCCTTAGGGAGTTTGGGTCAAATTTAAAAAGCATGCCTAAACATCTTAATTTACACCTTATAAGTTGAGAAAATAATGTTAGTAGTTTTGCAACTTTTTAGGTGGAGTTTTGTTTGAAATCGCTCTATAAAATTGTGCCTCACTCTTAGTTTCATTTCCTCCCTCTTATCTTAGGCACTTTTCACTTAACTGATTGCCACTCAATGATTGTAGTTTGGTAGATATAACTAGTGGCTTTGCCACTCAAGAATATCACATCGCCTTTTATCCCTTTTGAACTATTAATTGTCTATTACCTATCCATTTACTACTTTATCTCCTTAGTGTATGTTCCTTGTGATATTGCCACATTTTCTCTAGACTTAGGTGAAGGTTTTAGTGGTCTTTTACATTCAAAATTACACCTCGCTTTGATCTTATTTCCCTCGAATGATTGGCATACTTTCATAACCCTTTTTCCATCCTTCAACATATCTAACATAAGTTTTGGGTGGTAGTGTGACTCCCAAAGTGCACTAACAAAGAAAGTATGTGGCATAGCCACCTTAGGTGTATGTCTTCACCTCCTTTTCCCATTTTTTATGGTCTTTGTCAAAATGAGGAACTTTGAGACAAGTTTACCAACCACTTTGAAGCCCTCATAGCCTTGCCTTTCATTGCTATAGTCATCATCAATCAAGAATCAATCTTCTCCTTATAATAATGTAACTTTGCTCATCGTGGAAGATTAGTTAGCCAAAATGCAATAATAGAAATAGATGAGATTTTATAAATTGATTAGTAAGACTATCATTGAACTTGAGTTTACATACAAATGATGATAATTTTTTATGATAAAAATAGAGACCAAGTAGTACAAATATTGAGTTTCCTATGGGTATCAACAACCGACTCTTTCTAGGAAACATGGGACAAACTTGGGCTATAGAAATTTATAATCTTTCAAAAACATCCTTGGTTACTATCTAATTTTTAGGAATACAGTCAAGCATAACCTAAATGATACAATAAATGAACACACTATACTAAAGGGAAAAAAGTTATAACATCTTGAACATAGGAAATGACATTACTTTCCTATAGAGTGAAAGGAGACACATTAGCTAGATGAAGCCATTTATTAGTTGGGGAAACTAACAAAATCTCCATTTGAGTTGAGTTTCCAACCATGGTAACTCATATCTTAAATACCTTTGGAAAATAATTCATGAAGGGCTAAGGTTTAGGTGGGTAGGAATAGTCATGCAACAAATAATTTAGCCAGAACTAAGTAAAGCCTATTGGTTCTAGATAGTCTTCTTCCATAAGGAAAAAACTCTCCAACAAGTGGGGGTAGTATCCTCCTTATGATGATATCTTGTAAAATTTTGTGGCTGCAACACATATGTAGGAACAACGATCTCTAAATATTTGATTTAGTCCTCTTCATTTGTCACTTGGGCATACTCAACCCTGAACATAGTCAAATCATTATTCTCTAGAAAAGGTTGAAGCCATTGAAATAAAATATCAACCACCTACCTTTAGCTTTATGAACCAACAATGGATATCAATCAAAAAACTCATGTTTGCAACACTTCTTCATTAGTTGATTTATATGACAACCCACACAAGTTTGAATCTTCCAATTCTAGATTATTATTAAAATATACATATTGGAAAACCATATCTTCTAGTGAAAATATTTTTCATCCATCATTTCTAGCACAAAAGGAGTAGGATCTAATGCATATTTTCCCTCTTCAAACACTCAATCATGAGAGACCGCTATAATTTATTTATCTTCATCTTGAAAAATTCATTTAAAAGAATGCATCTATTGGAGGGAGAAAATGATTGTCCCTCATTATCAATTGCACATTTCAATCTTCATTGATTAACTATCCTAATTTTGGTTCATGTTCATAAACTATTGTTGCATGTCCAAGTTTTTCTTTTCTATTAATGTTATGAAAATCTATTGAGGACAATAGAAGACAAGTCAAACTTCATTAGGAAGTCCATGTGTCTTTTTGTGATGACCTGCTCTTGAGGTGTTGTAAGAGGATGTTCAAGACTAATCATGAATCTTCTCTACAAATTTGATCCACTACTTGAATTTGAAACAACATTGTCCCCCCAATGAGGAGATTGGGCTTCATCTAATTGTACTTCATCATTGACTTTTGGAAGGGAAATTTCAGCCTTTAGTATTGTACTAATGTAAAATGAAACTTCTTGTCTTGAATGTTCATGAGAACTATAGAAAATGAAGCCATAATTTCTTTGTAAATTTTGTCTTATTCAGGGTCTTTGAATAATACTTTAAAATACATAGAAAAATTCATACAATGCTTCTCCATATTTAACACAATCATCATCCTATTACTTGGTGGAAACAATTGAATCATCACTTTGCTTCATTGATTCTTGGTAGACTTTATCTTCTAAAAACAAGTGATATGAAATTTATTCCAACACAAAAACTTGTTCTCCTCTATAGAAAATAGGGAAGGCAATATGAAGTAGATGGAAAATTCAACTCATCCTATTTATATGATGAAGGAATAAATACATGCCCTTGAAAAGAAGCCATAATTGATGGTTTATTCCATGGATGATCCTCACATTATCTTATCTTTTTATGCCTTTGTTCTTTCACAATCATTTGATTCCATGAACATGCTGTGAAAAAGATTATCACCTAATTAGTTCTTATTAGGTCCCTTTCACACTAACATTCTTAAACTTACTTAGCCATGCACTTTTTTGTATCATGTCATAGGATTGATATATTCATGATCTAATTTAATCCTCGTCTAGGGTTTGATCCTTGTATTTATAACAAGGGTTCCTCTTGTATATTATATTTATAATAATCAATCATTATTCAATTGTATCTAATGAAATCACAAGCTTCATAGCAAATCAAATTCTTCTCTCTTGTACGATTGGGTATTTTGATTCTAGGTGATCTATGGGTGGCTGTAAGAATTCAAACATCAACTCCAACATGGTATCCAAGCCTCAAATATATAATTCTCTTTCATTTTTTGATAGTTTCCCCTTAAGATTTTAAATGATGTATCCTAGTGCAAATGGACATCATCATTACATTTGGAAGGCATCAAAACCCTAAAATCAACTAACTATTAAAACTAGAGTTCAAAATTTTTGAAGTGATTTTAATTGGGTCTTACAAATTTGTTCCAAAAAAGCGTATAATCACATAGATCTATATGACTGCACTATGTTGTACACCATTTCCATTAATCTTCCTTGTTATACTATGCCTACATCAATTTTTGGTGATCATTATACTTTTTTAGACTACACTTAATTTTATGGGGAATAACTATTTTTGTTGTAGTAGAAACTATTGCCACTTTGGCATTAGAATAACAACGTTCAAAAAAAGGTTTTACCGCCCCCCCAAACACATAAGATTGGATGGGGTTATTTCATAGATGATAAGGAGGATAAAAATACCTTGGTCTTTGCTAGCTCAAAGGGGCTTAGTAATAATAAGGTACACCCTAGTTGCACCACCTAACAAGTGCCATTAGCGTCAATAAATTGTTGATCCACCATTGGCCAACTCACCTCCTAGTTGACACCTACTAACCATTGAAATACCATCAAGTCACAATCTAGTTGTTGCTCAACCTAACCAGTACTACCCTTGGGCCACCTAACAACCACTTGCTTTGCTTTTAGACCCTAAAAGGAGCACTTTTACAAAATTAGGCATAACTTGAGCATATTGAGTCAATTTTTTGAAAAAAATAGGGCATGAATAGAGTTGGTTCTAAGTTATATGCAACCATCCAATCCATTTATCTAATTTATTTTTACCAAGTACCAATTATTTCACTTCGAAGTTAGGTTTTCTACCTTGCTTAGTTTTTTGAAAAATTATAGAGAAAGTATTTTTTTTGGAATGAGGGGGTTACTTTTTTTGAATCTTGAGGGGTATATTGATGTTTCTCCTATTTTCTATTTTTTTAAGTATACATCATGGATTAAACCCATATTTCCCATTCACCCCATACGATTATTATGGGTGGAAAAAAAAGGAGATACATATGAAGAAATTAGGGATATACTAAATTACTATGAGGAACCACCAATAGCTATAGAAAAGAGAAAATAGTATAGTACAAGTGTGATGAAGCCTATGAAACATTATGCATTTCCATTGCTCTTGATCTCCTTTTTTACAGTGAGTCTTGTACTACACCAAATTAGATATGGACCCAATTATAGAATTTATTTGGGAAGCAAGATACTTTGAGAGATTTCTAGTTAGAGAATGAACTTATTGGTTTGAATCCTTCAAAATTTGATAGCATCTAAAACTTATTCACCAAACTTAATCACTCAGATTGTAGTTGAAATAGTGTGGTATTGAGAAACATGACACCTAGTTGATTTTCTATCCTTTCCAAAATTGGTCTTTGATTATTCAATATTTATTTTTATAGTTTATGCTATGAGGGGTGCTATTGGCACTACATTTCAGATTCCTTCACTTGATAATTTTGTTAGATCACTAACTAGGGAGCATATGAATTTGGTACAAATGGGTATTTTGAAGCCTTCAAAACTATAGGCTCTTATTGGTAATCAAAGCACAATAGATCAAAAAAATTCAAACAACAAAGGAAATAAACAAAAGAAAGAACTTTAAGAACAATGAGAAAGAAAAGGAATCATAATCACAAGCTATATGTGAACCAAGATTCCAAACTTGCATAAACACAAGGAACAAACATCATATTAGATCAAAGGCAAGTTAGTATCATGATTCCCCAAGAAATTCATTTGAATTGCAAAGGAATAAGAATGAAATGAAGAACATAAACATGCATAAACCAAAGATATTAAATCCTATTCAAATGCAAAGCAAACTCTTAATCTCTTGGGGGAGTTGGTGCCAATTTGATGTGAAAATTGGTCCTTTCCCAACTCCTATGCAAGCTTTGATGATTTGATGAAGATGTGATCCACTTTGTTGAAGATTAAAGTGTGCTCCAAGATGAAAATCTGCATAACCTAGCCAAGACTTGATGAAAATTGATGAAAATTGCTATGCTTGAGTATGGATTTGAGTATAGTGAGTTTCCTCAAATTGTGGATGCTAAAATGAGGAATGAAGCCTCTTATTTATAGAATGATAAGTTGGAGAAATTCCCAAAATGAAGCAATGTGGGACTAACATTCAACCAATGGCAAGGTGCTACTTGTCAAGAGATGGATGGATGAAGGATGTGCACATTTTGATGAATGTGCCCATAAATGCATAAATTTGAAATTGGTGAAATGACAAGGTGGAGGGAGAGTCAAATGGAGTAATGGCCACTTGGCTCAATGCAAAAGGACACATAAGATAAAATAAATGCCTTGTTGGAAGAAAAAATTCCACTTGGATTTGAATTCAAATTTGAAGGAATATTCTCTATTATGCCATGTTGAGAGAAAATAGGGATTTAATAAATGAATTAAATCTATTTTCATGTGCAAGTGGCAAAAACTAGAGGATGGGACATGAATTAGGATTAAATTAATCAAAGGTTAATTAATTTAATGAAGGATTAGATGATGTGACAAAATTTGACTTAGATTTATGGGTTGATTTAAATCAAATATGAGAAGAATATGATAAAAGGATTAATTAAATAAGGATTTTTGATTTATTTAATTAAAGGAGTTGAAGTTAGATTAAATAAAATAAGGTTTTAATTTATTTAATTTAATGAGATAGAATTTAGGGATTTAATCAAATAAAATTGATTATTTAATTAAATAGGGATAATTAGATCAGATTGATCGATTTAATTAACAAGAAAGAATGACTTAATCAAATAAATGATTTATTTAATTAAGAGAGGAAGATTGATGAATTTAACCAAATAAGGGTATTCGATTAAATGGTTAGACCAAGGGATGATTTAGGATGAAATGGTGTTAGTAGTCGGGATCAGATGTGCAATGTCAATCAATACATTTTCCATTTCTACACTATCAATGAGTATTCTTTCTCTTATAAAGGGGAATCATCTAGGATGTAGAGATCCAAACATGCATATTACAAAAATAGGGACCTAATGAGCTTAAGTGTTATGACAAATAGATTGATGAGTTGAAACAAATTCTTTAGAATAACAATATCCAACTGCCTTCATCTATGAAATTTGGTGGATCTTCTTCTTTGAAATCATCTTATCTACACAGTTAGGGGTAACTAGAGTTACAAATAGGAAAATAATATGAAAGGAAACACACTTATCACACCTATAAGTATTTAGTCAGGGAGATGACTTCTTGATTTGAGAGCCTCACATCATATGGTTTCATCACAAGGTATGTTCTCTTAATTTGAACCTTGAACTTTACCACACATCTTGATGGAAGACAACATATATATGAATATTTTGGGAAAAGATCTATTTAAATTGGAGATGGCAACTATGAGGATGTACTCAATGTTCATTTTCAACCAAAATCATTTCCATGTTTAGATTGCACACAGTGGAGTAGGGAAGATTGTTGAGTACACAAGATTTTGTGATTATTAAAGACTTATATAGTAGTGAGATTTTTGTTGTTGGGATGGTTAATCATGCATATTTCTTGTATTATTTTTCATATTTTTCTCTTGGTGATCTTTTGATTCCTTTTATTGGTATACACACTCATGCATCTAGAGTCCCGAGTTCATTTCTAATGAGAAGTTTAGTTCTTGAACCTTTATGTTCTTGAGACTTGTGCCAAACTTCCACCTCCTCCACCTCTTGCTTCGTCAAATATCAATTTAGTTTAGTAAGATGTTTCTAGTCCTTCAAATTTAGCTTTGTGAGATTATTTTTCAATAAGAATTACATATTTATTTGTAGAGTCACACATTGAATATATTGAGGACACTATTAAGGATATTTACTCCCTCTTTGATGATAGTTACAACAAACCTATTATCACATTATCCATGTATTTAGAGATTGTCCTTCATGAGTCTTCATAGTTGTTTGGATTGGTTTCACTTGATTATTTTTGTGACATTTTTTGATTCAAACATGTGGACACTTTATTAGTTTTTAAAGGAACACACCATGAGGCATTTTTCATCATCTCTCTTGAGTACATTTATTTTACATCCACCATTGGATTTTTTTGTTCTTAAGGGGATAAATATTGATATCCAATTTTGGATCATCTTTAACATTCTTCTTGAAGAATTCATTTTTGTCAAAAGATTTACATTTTTGTTAAGGGGTGTTAGAGTAATCATGAATGAGCTAATAATTAATTAATTTTAATTGATTATTAGGCTAATTTATTCTCATACACTTAAGATAAACTTAAGAGTGTTTTTTTTGTTAACTAGAGTGAGATTTTATTAGATCATTTTGTCTCATCACATAGGATGTTGACACTTGTCATGAGAGAGAGAGAGAGAGAGAGAGGAGATAGGGAAATATGAGAATAAAAAGAGAGAGGGAGAGATACCTAAAAAGGGAGAGAGATAGAGCTAGAGAAAGATGGTAAGGAGATAAAGATAAAAAGAGGGAGAGGTAGACAGATACACATATAAAGAGATATAGAGGCAAATAGAGATACAAATATAGAGGTCTATGAAGAGGGAGAGGGGGAGAGAGAGGGAGAAAGGAAGATAGAGGTAGAAATGATAGAGGGAGAAGGAGATAAATGGATTTTTTCTTCACACAAATGTGAGAATACTATAACATGAATGTATTGTAATACAAGCATGTTATAATGCGAGCATGCTATAACATGAGTGTACTATAACATACTTGTGTTTGTATCTTCTTTGGGTATTTCCAACCTTTAGGGTTGGATTTTACTTGAGCATCCAACCCAAAGGGTTGGGCTTGTATGTCTACGCTGAAAGGCATGTTTTTTGTAAATTATAAAAAAAAGACTAAATATCAAGTGTGCTCTCCATCAAGTTTTCACATCTTTCAATTTTGACTTAAAAATTACCACAATAACATCGAGCTCTCTCTTAGCTTTCTAACCATGTAAGTTTTTCTACATTTCAAATATGTTTCAAGTTTTTTAATTTCTTTTGCTAGTGTCTCTATTTTTTTGTTGAAAACCTATGTATGATATTTTTGGTTTCATTTTTTACTCATTCATCAAAATTTGAAACAAATTAAATTTTTACAAAAATGACTATTCTATACACATTCAAAAAAATTCAATTAGTTTCCAAAAAAATTAGGCTAGAACATCCTCAATTTTTTAGTTTTTAGGATGTGTCCATTTTGAAAATTAGTAAAAAATCATATATTCATTAAAAAATTAGTAGAAAAATCAGACATAAACTACACGGTGTTAGCTAATTTTTTACTAAATTTATTTTGAAATACTAAAAAAGTTAACATTTTAGGGGGAGCATGCTAGATGCTATGTTTTTTTTTTGACAAAAATAGGAGCACTTCGTGTGCTCCCCCTATTTAAATCCCTTAATCTCCACCATTTTCAAAACAAATTAGTAGTTTATAAATTAGATCCAAAGAATTACAACTTGTGTTTGTTTTGTCCTCAAATTTTGAGCATCACTATTTTCAATCTCTTCCAAGATCAATTTTATTGATTTAAAAAAAAAAGTGGCCACTTAAGACCCCTTTTTGGTTCCCCATTTCCATTCACTGACCCATCTATTGAATGGCCTTGGATATTATTTTATGGATTTGTATTTTTTATGTATATGGGACCATATATAAGCTATCTCATGTTGGTTTAATGTGTTACTTATGTGTTGATCAATAAATTAGACCTTAGGACTAATAGGATCAAGTGTATAGGTTTATGGATCACTTTTTGTGGCATGTAACTAGGTCAACATGCCCATTATTTTATAATCCTTATGATACCTTGATTATGTATACCTAACTATAAGATGAATCCGCATGTCAAAATTGAGCTTGATACAAGTGCAGATAGTTGGCTATCACTAGTACTATGTAGGTGACAGATGTCACCAATAGAATGGAGGTAAATGATACTAGGAGCTATAGCTAGTTGTCACTAATACCATGCAAGTGATAGATGTGAAGATTTAATTGTTGTGTCTTATGGTTTAGCTAGTTATCATTAGTATCATAGAGGTGACACATTCTAGGAGATACCAATGGTATGATAGGGATTACTTAGATTTCACCAATAGTGTGCAGGTGATTGATGCTAAGAGATACCCCATACTAAGTTGAACCAACTTTTTCTAGTGGCATGAAGCCAATAGATGTTAGGATCTACTAATTCAAAAGGTTTAGTGGACTATGGAAATATTATTAATGACCTCATGCAATGTATGTGTTACACTTGTAATTTTCCATTCATGATAAGTTAGTATGGGATGCATTCTTGTCGTCACACTTGGTAGTGATTTGGGAAAAAGGATGGGATCCATGGTGTAATATGAGATGCACTAACAATTTTTGGCTAGGATGTACTTAAGGGGCAATTGTTAGTGAACTAGATAATGAGAAGATTCATATAGTAGGGTCACATCCACTTCTTAGTATGATTTTTTCAATATGTATGTGTGATTCAATCACTATGTACATGTGTAGTATTGGACCCACATGCTATATTTAATTACACTTGTTCCCTTGCCATTGATGATTTAATGAGTAGTATGGGATGATTGCTTATCATCAAAATTGGTAGGGATCTGCAAAAAATATGGGACCCATGATATAGTATAGGATATAATGATATATTTTTTTTCTAGTTGGGATGTACTTAAGGGCTTATGTGTTAGTGAACCAAGTAAATAAGAAGACGCTTACAATAAGGTTGCAAACACTTCCTTTGCTAGTTGTTTACTATGTGTATCAATGAAGTTGAGTTATTCATATCATGTATTGTGTTGTGTGCATGATTTTACCACATTGTGTATAAATAATACATGCATAAGCTAGTTACATGGTGTATACTTTTTATGTGCATGGGCTAGTCATACTATATGTGATGCATGTGTGAGCTAGTCACATTGTGTATATGTGATGTAGGAATTAGTTAGTCACATAATGTGTAAGTGATATATGCATGAACAAGTCACAATATGTATATGTAATTCATCCATGAGTTAGCCACATTGTGTAAATGTGATGTATACATGAGTTAGTTAGAATGTGTGCATGGGTTGTATGGATATGCTTATCACTATGTGTAAATGTGATGTGCATATGACTTGGCCAATATACAATTTTATGGATGTTCATACACTAATATTGAAATTGAACTAACCTTTGATTGAAATGCAATTTCTAGAATACTAACACATATGGATCAAAAGGGAGACATAAGCTCAATTAATAGCTTGATTTTAAAGAGAGGTTAAAGATAACATCATATATGTGAGGATGAATAATCTATTTTATCTGTGCACAAAATATAGAGAATTTAATTTCCAAAAAGGGATATGTAGGCCTAGTCATCATGAATGAATCTTGAAGGTTTAGGCTTGGGTCTAAAGTTGACCCTAACTTAGGATCCTACTATATATAGTATGAGTATATGAGTTGTGGTATAAAGTTTTTGTTATCACCATGGTTGGTAAAGCTACGAAGCGAAGACTTGTAAGTTATATAGAAGATGCATCTTTCGTTAATATAACTTTATTTTTTCTCATTGCTTCATGCACCTTCTTTTCTAGTTGTAGTTGACATTCATAAGTCTATCCAAATGATTCATATGGCCTTTATCTACAAAAGTTTTTTTCACAAGATACCTATTTTGGGGGATTTTAGAATGTTAGAAATTCTTTCATATTTAAGGATAAAGCATATCCTTGCTATTTGACAATTTAATTGATAAAATACCTCCTTAAGGAGACCACAAATCAAACTCAAAATCCCCCCAACAACTAGAATTCAATCCAAGTCTATCTCTCCTCTTAATTCTTGCTCTAGTTTTATTTTTTTCTTTGATGTGGCATTCAAATGGAACCCTAGATTAGTCATGGGTGGGGAAATCCTCATATGGAACAATAAAATTCTTCTCAAATATGTGTTTGGTCTTGGAATCACCTCTAATAATAGTGCAAAAATATAAGCCTTAAAAGTGGTCTCCCTTTGCAAAGGATAAAGGTACGAAAACTCTTAGAGTCTTTAAAAAATCCTAGATTATTATAGATGTTGTTACTAGAGTCTAGTTCAAGTCTATTAACCCCACTTGGTTTGTTAAAAGAATTAAAAAACTTCGTAGTTACTTCAATTGAGTGGAATTCAAGAATATCAGAAGGACACATAATAGAGAGGTTAATAAAATGAAATTTTTTGGTACTCATCTCTAGGTTGGCTCTTCATATTTGAGGAATCTTGATTAACTCTTATCCTTTTGGATGCAACCTCCTTTATAATTCTCTTGTTGTTCATATCTCTCCCTATTATGTTGTGTTGGCATGTTGAAACTCTCTATGGTCTTGATCAAAATATCAAGACTAATGCTTATTTGATTAGATTAAATTTCCATCTCCATTCTCCCTCCTTTTTGGGTTGCTTCTTTATAATTTGACCTCCATCTTGTATCCTATTCTATTTGCATAAATAAAAACATTGTATAAAAATGTTGCATTTTATCCTATGGTTTTTTCTTCCCTCTCCTTAGTGTGAACATACCAACTTCAATGTGTTGGGTGCAAACTCTAATTGTCCTTTGGGATTCCTCTTCCAATATTTCAATTTTTTGTGTGTGCCTTGTCTTCTTTTCTTCACCTGTAGTCTTGATTTGGATGATTTTTTTTTTGATATCTATTTAGAATATCCAATTTTGACATTTCATCCTTGGAAAAGTATATTATTGTATGTTCCATTTTTTCTCTGGTAGTATACTAGTAGAATATTTACCTATTATAATGTCTGAAGCTTCTTGTAAACAATTAGCTATTTTGTTCATTGTATGATTTCAAAAGTGGTTGAAGTTTAGTTATTCATTTGGAATCCAAATATTAAGAATGGATGGTTTGGACCCCCTCTTGGATGGAGAGAAATTTTACTCTATAAAAAACCAAAGGTAAATACCCTAACATAAATACTAATCTTTTTCTTCAGAAAACAATAGTTTTTGTAAACATATAGTGCTACTGAGATAGCACCTTATTTTTCCTTGTTCGAGGTTCATTTTTAATCAATGAATTATACCTAAATTCCTTTCTTCATGGAAAACACAATATAAATAATTTCAAATCCCATAGGTGGAAAAATGTATTGTCTTCATCTGAGAATTACAAATCTATGTAGTGACACAAAAAAGCCCGTCTTCATTTTAATCCAAGCATAAGTTGAGAATACATGATGGTTGTTGTCCTGTGTATCTCGCTATAGTATCTCCAATAAGTTCAATAATGTTCCTCAAGATTAGTAGATTATAGTTTACTTACAATTGAAATATAATAGACTCTAATCTAGACAAGAGTAGCTTGATTAAACTATTTATTTGGATAAAAATGTGAGTCCCTTGCTTAAGGATGAAGCTTGTATTTTGTAGGAACTATGAGCTTCTAGAAAAAAATTATTTTTAGCCTCCTCTATTTGAAAAGTATGTCTTAAAATTCCCCTTCAACAAAAACATGACTTTCACCGATACTGCCATTTGTAGTTGTTAGAACATGATCATGGCTTGCATTTTCCTTTGACTACTTTATTTTTAATTCTAGATTCCTTGGCTAAGTTAAAACCTAAAGTTGCATATACTACCAACCTATGTTTTTCATTCATTCTTAATCTTGATTCAATTTGCATCCTTCACTAATTTCCATCGTTTTTAAAGATATAGGAGAAGCTGTTGATGTCAATAAATGTATTTTCTAATTAGTTACCTTCCTAGGTCAGTTTCACACCTAATTAGTTAAAGTTACTCAAGGCATTTAATTTTTGTGTCTCAAATAATAAGATCAAGATGCATGTCATAATACTATGTATCCTAGGTTTCAACCTTGCTTATATAGGCAATGCTCTTGTATGTATAATAATTATATTATTGGCAATATAGCTTTTTTATTGTAATCTCCTTTATGGAAGGTAAATTTGGTTTTGCATGGATTATTTCTACTATGTTTCCTTTGAGAGACTTTAACATTGTATCAAATCTCTAGATATAGAAGCCCCTTCTCTTGTTTTGGAGATTTTTTCCAAGACCTCTCATATAGTGTATCATGGAGAAAAATCAACCTCATAATTGAGTCCTAAAGACCTTAAAACTTATGGATCAAGAGTAAACTCAATAGGGTTTATTTTCCTAACAAAGTTTTTTGAGAGGGATCCATTGGTGGCAATATAGAGTTTTGTATAATGCCTATGATCTATACCATCATATAACTACCATATTATACCTTCAATACCTCTACACCATTGCTAAACCTTTCCTATGCAAGTCTTGCATCACTAGTATGACACTATTTTTTTCTTTTTATGCATTCTTTTATTAAAAATAATAGCACTAATATGGCATTGTGTAAGGGTAAGGTCAATACAAGAACAACACTAGATTCTAGTGGTTTGTCACACCTAAACTTGTTGAACTTATCTACAACAACCATTCCACTACTCCACCACTACCCAAATTAGGGAGTGACATTGCCACTCCAACCATATTTAAAATCGTTCCTAGTAGCACCATCATTTCTCCACTCTTGTGGACCTAAACGGTATTTTGCTACCTAAGGAATTTTTTGTTCCAAAATAAGTGGTTTTCATTTGAAAACAATAGTTTTGGGTTCTCATGGTAATTTAGTGGTTACAATTGGCAATTTGGGAATGTTCTATTGACAAAGGTATATTTTGGTGATGGAATCATTAGGCCTTTGGGTTTTTTTCCCCTAAATGGTTGGATATTTTAATTTTGTAGTTGAACTTCAAATGCCTTATTTTGGTTCATATGGTGTTTGTTTTCTAAGCATTTTGAGAAAATGGGGTAAATTTTCACCTACTTCACTGTGGTTCAAGTGTTTTTTCACCGAACTTCTATTTTTCTAGAGTTAATATTTTCTTATTGATCTTGTTGTGAAATTATCATTTGGTAATTATGAAGGGCTATAACTTGCACATATAGACTCCTTTTTGGGTTCAATTTTTTAGAGTGCATATTTTTCTACGTACTTCACAATGGTTTATTTTACATCCTCTTGTCTTGTTGAAGAATTGTATTTACAACATATGGTCCTTTTTCAACATTAAATATTCTATTTTATGCACTTTCAAATTTGTAAAGGCATTGACATAAAGTGCTAAATATTGCACTTATATTTTTTGGGATCTTGTATGTCATTTTTTACCATTCCTATAATTGCAATATTTATAGTGTTATGGGTCATTTTCTTGTGCATGCTTTGAGTCAGCCATCATAATCACATCTACTTTCATGTGAGTATATCTTGTATGAGCACACCCTTTAGCCTAGTTTCTTGTGCATGCTTTGAATTCACAACCTCATCTACCTTCATGTGAATGTGTCTTGTATGAACACAACCTTAAGAACAATTTCATGAGAGGTTTGTTGTGCATTTCTTGAATTCACAACCTCACATACTTTTATGTGAGTGGGTCTTCTAAGATTACACTTTGTTTTAGTTGTAGGCACATCATATTTTCTTCTTCACATTTTTGGACTACATTGTGACACATAATTTTAGTGTATTAGCCATACCCCTTCCTTGTCAACATAGTGGGGGGTATCATACCATTTATGCTAATACTTGGTTTTATTTGAGATATGAATCTAGTATTTTTTCTTACTGGGTCCCAAAATTGCTGCTCCATAATCCTAGAATGTGATCTTGTCTTCAATGCCAAGATTTATCATCAAGAAGGAAAAATAGAGGTTCATCAATAAATTAAGGAGAGTTAAAGGCGAATTGATGAGAGTGGATAATATCTCTTTCATTTTGGGTTCATCTTAAATATGGGAGGGAGTTCCTATAGGTGTACTTAATAGGGTTTTGAACTAATAAAAATGTCACATGATTGCAACAACAACCATACCCAATGAATGGTTGACCGGGCTAACTAGTTGCATAAAACCTCTTATATAACTGATAACACTTTGCGACATGCACCTATATATAAAAATAACATTCTAATACCCAAAGATATTTTATTTAATATTGCATACTTAGTGGCAAGGTGTAAACATGCATGACATAATACATTAATGATTTGGCAATTTGGGGTTGCCTAAAATTGTTCTTTGGCTCATAACAAAGAATCATGAACAACATGCTAGAGTCCTAATCTATTCCTACAACTAACAAGGATATAAAAGTTGTTTTAAAGATGAGAAATATTTGAACCTTCACCAATATGGATCAATACCTTCTCCATTGGGGAACTGATTCATTAGCAAAAAAGAGGAAGAAGATACATCTAATAAAATATCATAAAAACTAGATTATATTCACATACAAATCAAAGATTACATCCCATATAATAGAAATACTTAATAATCTATCACAAAACTATAATAACCCACATGGAACAAGAGAAAGACCATTATAATATCATTGCAACGCATTATAAGTTGTTATAATTTCATTTATCCCTTATTACAAGCACACTAGCAATTATGGTGAGAGATAATAAATAACTAAAACTATATATTTCTCTAATTCATTACAAACAATCATAAAGACATACTATTACATGAACATGTGAATTTGAAAAATCTTCCTACACAATATATACTCCATCATATGCAAATCAAATCAACAACATTTGATGTTTTAGAATTAGCTAGGCATTATTAGACCAAAAATTGCCTCCTATTACCAATAACCATAAAAGAACACCACAATATGTGTATGTGTTTGCACATACATGTATGTATGTATGTATATATATGTATATGTATATGTTTATGTATATGTATATGTATGCATGTATATATATATATATATGTATGTATGTATGTCTATATATATGTATATACATATACATATACACATACACATACATATACACATACACATATATATACATATACATATTGAAACATCAAAAATGGGAAGAAGGCTTTTCTATCTTTGAAGAGATAGTGTTCCTCCTATTTCACTATCTTGTTTCACTCAAGGAAACCCTAGAGATCTCAACCCAAGGATGGAATGAAAGAAAGAGATCTACTAAAGGTTGTACTAGGGTTTGATTAACGACTAAAGAGGGGTTGACCACCAAGCTAGGGCTTGGAAAGACAAGTAACATGCAAAACCTAATGATTGAACCTAATGATATGCAAAGCTTCACTAAATGACCTAGAAATGAACACAAAACATAATAAAAAGATGGAAAAGTATAGAGGGGCACCTAGAAACCTATAGCAATTGATTGAAGTTTTGAAATGTTGAATTTAATGCCTATTGGGATTCATACACCAGTTTGGGCGATTGAGTCCCAGATTAGGGTTTTTGGGTAGGAACAAATATCTGGCAAAGACAAGTCTAAAACACCTGAAAACTAGAAAATTCACTAAACTGGTACTCATACACTAGAAGTGGCGTATCAGTCTAGCTTGGATTTTTCAGAGAATCAGGATCTGGATCTGCTCTTCAACTTCTTCTTTGTCTTCTCAACTTGGTTTCCAGATCTGAAATATCAAATTCTACTTTGTAGATGCCTTTTATTGATCTTCTAAACAAGGTGACAAATTTGATGATTTTGCACACTTGACAACTTTCCAATCTTGCTCCTTAGAGGGTCTTCAACCTAGATATGCAAATCACACACTAAAGAGAGGGAATTTTTTTTTTTATTTAGTGGAAAGGGGTTTGCCTTGGTCAAACCCCATTTTGGTAATCAAACCTTGTAGTGAAATCAAATGGAAATTAGGAATGATGAATGAACAAAATGATATGTTGCAACTCACCAAACCTGAGGAATAAAGTGCTGCAAACATGTATAAGATGGATCCAATGGATGTAGATCTTGACTCTTGCTCGAATGATGGGAATCTTGAATTGAAAGCTTGATTGAATCATGAAACCCTACATCACAATTTTTAGCTCAAAAACAAACACGATGCATGATGAATTTGAAATGATGATTGATACTTGAATAATGCTCCAAAACACTTGATAATCAACTATTGAAGACTCTTGAATGATCTTGTAAAATCTTGAATGCACTTGTGATCTCCAATTTGCTAGAATGCACAAATACTCAAATTGCTAGGTGAAAAATGAATGAAATAACCTTCTATTTATACTTGTTTGTGCCAAATTTCTCAAAATTACAACGCTACAAGCCGACATCAGATCTAGGAGAATAAAATCCTGCCAAGAATTTGAATTTAATTTAATTTTAAGCCACATGGGACTCATACACCCAAGGTGGCATATGAGTCCCATTAGGCTAGGCTTTGGGACACATTTTTCAAGAAATTCTTAGATTCATGTGAAATCTAGATTGAGGCCCCAAAACTTAGGTGGGAATTATACGCCCAAGGTGGCCTATGAGTCCCATATCACTAAATATGGGCCATACAATCAAAAACACCTAAATTATGATTGGATGCTGGTTTATCTTGGGATTATCCTTGGAAAGATGCATTAATTAAGGCTTGTGGATGCAAAATAAGGCCAAATAAGGCATAAAGAAGCCTAGTTAATAATGAAAACCCTAGATTAGTGTGAAAGTGTGGTACAACACTTTACAACACCTTAAATAAGGTACAATTAAGTCCATTTAGCTTACAAGGACCCAAGACCTAATGTGAATGTGTTAAACACATTACAACACTAAATCAAGGTAACACTATGCTTAATTTAATAAGGAGGGCCCAAACAAGCACGAACAATGTAGAGGGATACATTTTCCATTGCCACATTTATCTCCCACTTTAGTGAGAGTATGAACTTGCTTCAAACTCACACTAAAGTAGACAAAATCGCATCAAGAGGGGTCCAAGTGCACCAATGTCGGTAAGATACGATGACAACAATCAAGAGGGAGTATCAAGCCCCTAGGATCAAGATCGTATGGAAAACCAACATAATCACAAAAGAACACACATGAAAATGATATAAGGAGCAATAAAAAGGCACAAGCATACACTGCCAAAGACAGAGAAAAGAAAAACAAAAAGGGATGGATCAAGCTTCGACTGTTTGTCTTGCTTATTGTGGATCATATCTAGGTTGTTTGTCCAAAAATGCATGTTCATTCTGAGGCAACGAAACTTTAGGCTATCTACTGGGTGAGTATCCAAAGAGGTGAGACACATATGCACATGAATGGTATGCACTCACACACACAAGCAAGTGGCTATGGGAAAGTCACACCTAAGTTCGGCTTCCCGTTCGACCAAAAAAAAGCTATACCTCCTAATAACTTTGATAAGGCTCCACACAAAAATGAACTTCGAGCTTCATGAGGCAAGAAAAGCTTTGTATGCTTGGAGCTCATGAACAAACAAGATGGCTCCACAGGCATGCAAAGTGTGTTATGCAAGGTGGCCATATAACCGAAATTGTAAATGCAACCTAGTGTGAGGGTATGTTCAAAGGAGTTTTTCTTAGTTCATGTAAGGTCTTAGCTTAGGGAACATTGTGCCTAATGTCTCCAAGAGAGGACCAATCAAAGAATAGAAGATTTACAACTTAGGGGATGCAGTGTGTCACATCAAGCCACCAAGAGGAATATAATACACTAAGAGAGATCACGCTCTTGAGGGACATCACACCCAATGTCACCACAAAGCGAAAGATGCATCACATGAAGTAAGAAGACTACACAATGAAACATGAAAAATGCAAAAGAATAATGCCAATGTATGCCCCCACTTTAAAGAAATTGCTAAACACAATGTTGTGAGCAATTACTTTAAAGTAGAAAATGATAAATGCTAACAATAAAATAATATGAGAGATAACTTGAAAAGCCCTATGCCAAGTCATATGTTTCCAAATAAAGCTACGTTATGAAAAATGAAAGGGGGGTTTCCCCTAAAAAAACTCCAAACACATGAGGGATCCATGGATTCAGGGTCAGTATGTTCTTGCTGCAATGCTTTTAGAGAGCTTAGAACTGTCATCATTCCCAAAATACTCATAGAATGAGAAGAATGACACAAAGAAAGAGAAAACAAAGAAAAACCTTTCGGGTCAACATGGAGGAGACCTAGAGGCCTCGACGCCTTGTGTCATCCCCAAAAGGAAAACACAAGACAAATGAAAAGATAAAAGAAAATATTTTGGGTCAACATAGAAGATACATGAATGTCTCAATGCCTTGTGTCATCCCAAACAGGAAAACACAAGACAAATGAAAAGATAAAGGAAAAGGTAAAAGATTTACGACATAGAGAAGAATGTAGGTACAAATAGAGGAATGCCACAAAGAGAGAGAACATCAAACAAAACGGTATAAGGGATCACATTACATACATTTAACTTCACAAAAATAAAAAAGAAATAATGCAAAAGACTAGTTAGGCACATGCTAGTCAACCTATTAGCAGGTCGTCTGCATCCCAATCATGTTTATCGTATATGGAATGCAGATAACTAGCAAAAGGGACAATAGCAAGTGCTGAACTAGGGTCATTACCAAGTTTGACACTCTTCTTAGGAGAATTATCATGTAAACTCATGGAAGGGGAAAAAAAATGTATTCAATTCATTATGCACTTCATCGATTTTAGCAATCTCCTCATCGCCATCTAAATTAATCACAACAGGAGGTTGAATGATAATGTCACAAAGAAGGCTTTAGCTCTTGCTGTGGGGTTGTGGTATGGGATCTTTTTGTTTCAACGAAGGGGGAGATTCATCGTGCATTGCTTCTGTCAAGTTTGGATTTTTATTTTCTTTGTTTGTTTCTTCGTCAATCTTTCAAGCAAGAGCACGACGCCTACGCCTACGTTTTCAAGCATGTCTATTTATTTTAGTACGGTTATCAAGTTGTGTTTGTGTAGGAGCGGGTTTATCAACCATAGGTTTCTTTTCTTCCCTAAGGGGAGGAACATAAGGAACCATAGGAGGTTGTTAAACCACTTTCTCTTTAACTTTGTAAATTTTCTTTATCTTAGGAGGCGTGACGAGATTGCTTTTGTTATCTCTTGGTATTTTGTAGGAAATGGGCAAGGAATTTGACTTAGGTTGGTCTTGGTTGTTTGGAATGTCTTTAGGTTCAATCATGGTTTTGTCAAGGATGGTAGGATCGGTCATAGGTTGAGGCATTTTTGTAAGTGTTAGTTTTGCTATGCATTTTTCCCTGAACTTTTGATAGGATTTGAAAAAGAAGTCTTCTCAAGGTTTGATAGGTTCCATAGGTTTTGTCCAAAGGAAATCTAATGAAAAGTTTCCACGAGAAGACAAAGGGTTAAAGCCACTATGATATTTCATTGTCAAAGGGAAACTTTAAGCATTTATGCACGAACAACGGGATGACTTCCATGGAGTGTAGCCACGGGTAACCAAGCTTCACACGAAATTGGTCTGACATCGAGATGATGGAGAATGAGACATCTCATTTTTTTAGTCCTATTTGTAAAGGAAGGGTCATCGATCCCATCGTAGGGCATGTAAAACCATTATGCATTTTTATCCACGCTTTCGGTTTTTCATATGTTTCTTGATAGAGTTCATGCACAAGCAGAAATTCCTTGGTGATCGCATTCTCTCCATAGACGAGATCGATTAATATCCCATTAGTGGGCTTATCAGTGGTTCACCTGGCTATGTAAAGAGGACCATTGGGTGCATTCTAAATAATTCCTTAGATGAGAAAGCAATGTCAAGAGGATTTTTAGTTCGACCCTTATGAGGTTGAGTTTCGATCAACGCAATCATAACTTTTTCAATAGTATCCATAGGACTTTGTTGAATTGTATCCATATTCTCATTTTCTGTGTCAACATCCATCATGTCATTCTTTGTAGTTTCACTAGCTTTGACAAATGAAATATTATGATTAGGCATAGGATTGGTAAATATTTGCAAGTTTTGGTTGGGAGGGGCAACAAACTTATTTCCTTGATCATTAATACCTCCAATTTGAAGTCGATTGGAATCAATGAGGTCTTGCACAAGATGTTTAAGATGCTTACAATGTTTTGTGTCATGACCATATTGTCAGTGATAATGGAAATAAGTGTTTGATCTAAAGTTTAGAGGTAAAGGCCTAGTAGGATCAGGAGTCTTAACGGGAGGTAAAGTGATCATTTTTTGTTCTAGAATTTGTGACATTGTGCTATGGAGGGTATTGGGTAAGGGAGTGAATTTCCTAGCAGGATCCCCAAATGCGAAAGGAGTTGTCTTCCTTATAGCAGCCACTTGGGTATTGACATGTTGGGTTGTTTGTTGAGGGGGATTTAGTTGAAGAAATAATTTAATTTGTTTTCTAAAAGGTTGATAATTATTTTGGTCTGTGGATACAAAATTCTCAGGATGATTGGAGGTGGGTTTTGTTTCATGACTACTAACCGAGTTTTGATAATCACGAAGGGTAGTACAAAAGTGCACAAAGGAGGGGAACTTCGTCATGCTAAGCTTATCTTGTATTTTATTTTGCAAGTTTTCAATGAACATCCATTGAAGGTGAGGATCAAGAATCTTTATGTCGATTTGGGAGTAAACCGATTGATAGCGTGAAATAAAGTTAGTAATATTTTCATCATACTTTTGCTTACATATCATCAAATAGGCTAAGGTCATCATAGGGGTCATATGCACTTGAAAATGGTTTATAAATGCCTCAAAAAGTTCATTGAATGATCGAATTGAGTTGTTCGGTAATGAAGAAAACCATTCTAAGGTAGTATCCTTCAAGGATCTACAGAAAAGCTTAGCCAAGAGCTTATCCTCAAGAATAAATTCAATACATAAGGTGATATAAGTAGAAACATGGTTAGAAGGATCTCCTTTCCCCCCATATTTCTCAAATCTAGGCACCTCTATACCTTGTGGCATCGGCGTTCTCAATATCTACAAAGATAAGGGGTTGCTTTTGACATAATATTTAGGTTGGCCATTTTGATTTTGGTTTATGGTGGAAACTATCTTTTGAAGGGATGAAACGGTTTGCAAAAATTGATTTATGAGAGGATCATTGTTTGCATTTTGAGATGGAGGTGAATAAGGTGGAGGTGTGTATGTGTTCAAGGGACAAGTGAATGGAATGCTTATAGGTGGTAAAGTGGTAAGAGATATGACGTGCAATACCACAAAGGTATTAGGGATGCTAGCAAAAATACCCAAGGGAGGAATCACATTACTAGTAGGTTGCATTGTTGTTGTAACTTGAGGGTTGGTATAGGTAGGAATAGAGGCAATTATTGTGAGAGGAGGGATTTGAATTCCTCCTTGGCTTGGTACATTGTTCGAAGGTAAGGCACAACTAGTGGTTGAGGTAAGATGTTTTCCAAAAATCTGAACTATGTTACACACAAGGTCAACTCCGTCTTCACTTTCAAACATGCGATGTATGTTATCTATGGTAGGGATAGTAGTGGTTGAAATGTTTTCAATACTTATTTGATTTTGTAGGTTTGCTAAGTCTTCATGAATTTGGATTATGTTTTCTTGTAGAATACTAGCAACCATTATCTCAACATTTGTCACACTACTTGAAGGCAAAGCGTTGTTAAGGGTATGGTCCATACCTAGTGAACTAGTGTCAACACTAATAGTGAAAGAGCTAGATAACCCAAGATCCATGACGATTGTGCTATCGCAAGATGAAATGAGTCTTGAACTACATCTCACTATAGTATTAGCAATAGGACACCAAGTAGAAAAGCTCATACAAGGGACAATCAAGGAAATGCAAGATGCAATGAACACAAGATAAATGCTATGCTTTAATTCTGATTCAAATGAAATTAAGCTAGATTCAATGAAATGAATAAAATAGAAACTTTGTAGATTGAAACATATAACTAACAACAACAAACAGAAACATACAAACAAACTTTTCAATGTTGGAAAATGCAATCTAAAATATGAAACAAGACTAAATCGCCTAGAGGGGTGTATGAGTCCCAATCAGGGTTTTTCAAAGTTTAAATGTTGAATAATAGTCACCACAAAATACCCAAAAATGAGGAAAAATCACCTGTATTGGGACTAAATCACCCAGAGGGGCATATGAGTCTTAGTTTAGGGTTTTTACAAAGATTTCAGAAAATTCTGAGTGAAGGTTATGCTTTCTGGTTTGGATGATGTCTAGACTAAGTACAAATGCAGATTTTAGATGATATTTAATGATGCAAGATGCAAAAATGCAACCTATATGCACTTTCACTAAAGCAAGAATTAGAAACCCTAGAATGCCAATTAACTAATGCAAACCCTAATGCAATGTTAATGCAAGCTAGATCTAGGATGATGATGCACTCCAAATTAGAATTAAGATGTTCTAAACACAGGTTCACCAAAATGAAACATTAGAAATGGGAAGAGGGCCTTTCTATCTTTGAAGAGATATGGTTCCTCTTATTTCACTGTCTTGTTTCACTCAAGGAAACACTAGAGATCTCAACCAAGGGATGGAATGAAGGAAAACGATTTGCTAAAGGTTGTCCTAGGGTTTGAATAATGACTAAAGAGGGGTTCGCCACCAAGCTAGGTCTTGGAAAGAAAATTAACATGCAAAACCTAATGATATACAAAGCTTCACTGAATGCAAAATAGAATAGAAAGCTAGAAAAGTACAGAGGGGCACTTGGAAACCTGTAACAACTTGATTGAAGTTCTGAAATGCTAAAAATGTTGAATTTAATGCCTACTAGGACTCATACACCAGTTTGGGCGATTTAGTCCTAGAATAGGGTTTTTGGGCAGGAACAAAAATTTGGCAGAGACAAGTCTAAAACACTTGAAAATTGGAAAATTCATCGAACTGGGACTCATACACCAGAAGTGGTACTAGTCTAGCTTGGTTTTTTTAGAGAATCAGAATCAGAATATACTCTTCAACTTCTTCTTTGTCTTCTCAACCTGGTTTCTGGATTTGAAATATCAAATTTCGCTCTGCAGATGCCTTTTAATGATCTTCTAAACAAGGTGACAACTTTGATGATTTTGCACACTTGACAACTTTTTTCCAATCTTGCTCCTTAGAGGGTCTTCAACCTAGATATGCAAATCACACACTAAAGAGAGGGAAAAATGTTGTTTTGTTAGTGGAAAGGGGTCTGCCTTGGTGAAACCCCATTTTGGTAATCAAACCTTGTAATGAAATCAAATGGAAACGAGGAATGATGAAGGAACAAAATGATATGTTGCAACTCACCAAACCTTAGGAATAAAGTGTTGCAAACATGTATGAGATGGCTCCAATGGATGTAGATCTTGACTCTTGCTTGAATTATGGGGATCTTGAATTGAAAGCTTGCTTGCATCATGAAACCCTACATCACAATTGTTAGCTCAAAAAAAAAACATGATGCATAATGACTTTGACATGATGCTTGATACTTGAATAATGCTCCAAAACACTTGATAATCAAGTCTTGAAGACTCTTAAATGTTATTGTAAACTCTTGAATGCTCTTGTGATCTCCAATTTGCTAGAATGCATGAATACTCAAATTGCTAGGTGAAAAATGAATGAAATAACCTTGTATTTATACTTGTTTATGCCAAATTTCCTGAAATTACAACACTACAAGCCGACATCAGATCTACGAGAATAAAATCCCACCAAGAATTTGAATTTAATTTAATTTTAAGCCACATGGGACTCATATTCCCAAGGTGGCATATGAGTCCCATTAGGCTAGGCTTTGGGACACATTTTTCAAGAAACTTAGATTCATGTGAAATCCAAATTAGGGCCCCGAAACTTAGGTGGGACCCATACGCCCAAGGTGGCATATGAGTCCTAGATGACTAAATCTGGGCCATACAATCCAAAAACACGTGAATTATGATGGGATGCTAGTTCATGTCGGGATTATCTTCAGAAAGATGCATTAATTAAGGCTTGTGGATGCAAAATAAGGCCAAATAAGGCATAAAGAAGCCCAGTTAATAATGAAAACGCTAGATTAGTGTGAAAGTGTGGTACAACACTTTACAACACCTTAAATAAGGTACAATTAAGTCCATTTAGCTTACAAGGACCCAAGACCTAATGTGAATGTGTTAAACACATTACAACACTAAATCAAGCCAACATTATGCTTAATTTAACAAGGGCCGAAACAAGCATGAAAATGTAGAGTGATACATTTTCTGTTGCCACACATATGTATACATATATATACATATATATACATAAAGTATATGTCTATATATATATATGTATGTGTATACATATGTGTGTATAAACTCAAAAAATAAGCCCAAAAATGTCATGGAATCCAAGGAAATACAATAGTTGAGCAATAAATGTGGTTACTATTTGCATCTAGAAATTTATGGCCACAAATAAATCTCACCTATAAATGAAACACTCATATTTGAGAAAACATTTTGGTAGCTAAGAAACTACCCACTACATTCAGGCATTCTAAAGCAGACCAATTAGCATTGAAATTCAAATATCCTTTCGGTGCTTCATTTTATCACATTTAAAACTTATTAAAATTTTCACTTTACTCGCCTATTGGAGCTTTTAATTTGCATTGAACCTATTGGAAAATTCAAGAATCTTTGAGTTCATTGACATTGCTTATCATCCTCCCTCACTTTGCTTCAACTTCATCTCTACCTTTCTTTTGAGATTTGTTAAAAGATTTTTGTTTAGTCTTGAAATATGGTGGTGAGTTCAACAATCTTTGAACTCATTGATATCACTTACGTACCTCTTTCCTTGGCTTCTTTCTTTCATGTCAAAGCTTTTGCTCATTTTTTAATCGTATCGGGGGTTTCAAGAATCCTTGAGCTCTCCTACATTCTTCCTTCACTTTTTCGTTTACCCCCTTCACTATATTGGGGAATTCAAGAAAACTTGAACTCTCCTACATTACCCTCTTTGTCAAATCTTTTGAAATATTTTGAATTGTGTTGGAGGGTCAAAAGGTTTTTGTACTTCTAAAAGTTCCCGCACTCAATTTCTTCGCTTTTTACTTTTCCTTTCATTCACATGTTGGAGGTTCAAGAACATAAAACAAACAAAATTAGGTTCATTGGCTTAGAGAGATTTTGAAGGTTCAATTAATATTTTGTCTTGTATCAATTTGCATGTTTATTTGTATTACCTCATATTCTTAAAATGATACTTCAACTCATATTTTCAACTTAAGCTTTGAAAATGACACTAAAGGAACCAATATTTGAAATCATGAACTTAAATTTGTGCTCACAATTTTGTAATTAATGAAGTTAAGATATTAAAGTCATGACTCATTATAAAAGTAAATCTTTGTGAACAATATCTCTCATAATTACAAATTTCTTTTTTTGTGTATATGGTTGCTAAATAGAAAGTCCTAAATGATATATGTATATATAAATGTACATGTATGTTATGCATTGACATTTACATGTTTATGCATATGCTGCTATCTCTACATGTACATAAATATAACTGCATTTACACACACAAAATGATTTTATTATATTTTCACCTCAAAATTTGTATGCATTCATTTCAAAGAAGGTAAATTAAAATAAGAAAACAACACAACATGAAAATTCCCATATTGGTTTGAGTATAAAAAAATGAACAGTGAACATAAAACAAACAAAATTAGGTTCGTTGGCTCAGAGAGATTAAAATCAATCTCACCTTAAATTCATAAACATGTTTTTCCTCTTGCATAATTTCTCTAAAACCTTTGTGGTCATTTTCTCTCCAATATGTTTTCTTGCAATGTCAAGCATAGACAAACATATTCAAACATAAGAAAAGAAAAGAAAAGAAAAACTCTAATTTCATTAATGTCCAAATAGATTGCACACGAGGAAAAAAATCATTCTTAATAATAAGATTGTTAAAAAAAATAGAAGAAATTAAGAAGGCTCACATATAGTAGCTAATCTTAATCTTTTTGAAGGCCATGAAATTGACCAAAAACAACACTGTTGTTATTGCTAATAATTATAGTGATGTATACAAAACTAAAAACTTCGACAAATATTAAATAGCCAACATTCAAAATGACCAAACTTTTCCAACCCTCTCTCTAAATGGTTGACTAACTCATTAAGTTTTAAGAATACTAAGAAAGCATACAACAAATCACTCTTAAAAACAAAGCCAATTTTTAGTTCATTTGCATACAATATTCAACACAATATAAAAACAATTTTTTGAAACAAACTAAGTTTTCTTTGATATACACTATCACAAAATCACAAAATCAATTATTAAAAAAGTGGACACTATCACAAAATTTTATTTTCATTGTTTAAATGCAATAATATGATTTTTTGTCAACTTTTTCTAATTATTTAAAAAGTGGATAGTATCGCAAAATTCTATTTTCATTGTTTAATTACAATCTCTTTTGTTATTTTCCATCCAATAAGTTATACAATAATTTTTCTTTATTTTAAGTTTGTTAATAGAAAAATAAAAGACTTGATATATTTCCACGTATTTTATATAGATTATCTTGAAGATATATATACTAATATATAATTCAAAGAGAAAAAAAAAATAGAAATAATAAAATATTTTGAAACATAATTAAAAAGATAAAATTATATTTATAAATTAAAATCACAATTTTAATAAAGATCTTTTATGATAGTAAAGCAAAATACTCCATAAAAAAACTTTTAATAATTTTAATAACTCCCCCCAAAAAAAAAAAAACAAACTTACTTAGCTATATAAAAACCTAGGATACCTGTCTAAAGCCACACCACAAAGTTAACCTAAAATAAGGATATTTTTCAGGGAGACTGCCATCATATTTTAACATACTCCATTATACGATTAAAAATTCAGTTTCAATACTTAGCTACTATTCCATTTAAATTTGGGACTATGATATTAGGAGAGACTACTAATATTAGAGGCTTAGTAAAGACAACTAAAGAGGGCAACTAAATAGGAACACCAAATAACCCTTCTTACATTATAAAGTGAAATTTGTTCGTTTTGAAGAAAATCCATTCCATTAAATAATTAATTTCAACTTCAGCTTCTATTGAAAACCCAGTCTACTCAAGAACTTAAAATAAAAGTACGCTTAATAAATCCTATTGAAAACCCAATCTACCCAGAACTTAAAATAAAAGTACCTATGAAATTGAACCAAGGCACCAAAAACAGAATAGAATGTTTTCCACTGCCTGTGCTTAGGCCAACAAAAGTTTAAAAAACAACAATCTCTATTGGAAATAAAAAATAGATTATCAAGAAATACAAACCAACAAGAAAATTTGAAAAACAACAAATATAAAAATAAATCTATGTTAATTTAATTCTGTTTTTTTTCTTGCAAATTAATACATGAAAAAGTTCCCCTTCCACCAGGAATTTTTTTTTCAAACACCCATGAAAATTCAAGGTTTGGGGAAGCCCACATAGAGATTCACACCAAAACCATAAAATTGCAAATAAATAAACCTTCTATTAGCTGTTTAACATCATACAAGGCTGAGTTTGTTCAAGAACCCGTCTAAAATGATTATAAAAAAATGAAGTGCAAATTCAATGAACCAGAAAAAATATTAAATAAACAAATTCAAAAATTATCTCACAATCTTACTTACAAATGTGCCAGTTAATGGTTTTAAAGGGCTCACATACCCTTAAAACCATAAGACCTTGTCCATAAAGGAGGGAGGATAAGGATCCAGCAACAGAGGACTTAGTGTTCAACAAGTGATTTAATGGAGACAGGAAATAAGTTATAACTATGAACAACAACTAGAGGATTTACACACAACTTGTAGACCACTTTAAAATTACATTTATACATGACAACTTGGAGAAATATGTAACGACCAGTGGCCCTCACAATGTGAGAAGTGAAGGATTGTAAGCTACCTACTAATGTAATTTTAAGGTGTCAGCATAGCATATACATGGCATTACAAACTGATAAATTTAGGGTGTGCATATATATTTAATTTGTTTTGTACATAGAAATTAATTAAAATTTTATTGCTTTTATAATTCAGTTAATTTTTTAAGTCCAGTCAAGTAGAAATTTTAACTCAGTTACACGAGGCATTTTACACATGCTTGCAATTTCTATTGTGCACTTTAGTTTTTAAAATTAATAGAACTAAAGTTTTGAAAATAATGTTTG